>AYEL01091137.1:0-155293 GCA_000484575.1 Olivierus martensii | reverse complement strand
AGATATTTAACAATATTATACAATATATATATAAATATTTTTATTTGAAGAGATGAAGAAGAGCAAATACTTTTTCAAATAAGAATATTTAAGTATTAAAAAAATTGATAGATTATGTGAAAAAAATAATAATAAAAAAATGATTTCTATGCCTGCTATGCAATTATTATTAACAAACTGTGGAGAGATTTCACTGAGTGGTCCTGAATGTTTTTAACATTTATTAAAATGCAATTCTTCAAATCTGATATATTGTTAAATATCCCATATAAATAAGTGAATGGAAAGAGCTTTTTTCTATAATGCCATTTCAATTACATTTTCTTCTCTCAATGGAAACATCTGATTTTTGTTGTTATCATGTTTTAGGAAAATTGGCTGTACATTTTTTTCTAATTTAACTCAATTGTTTATCATCATAGAATTTTCATTATAATCATTCTACTAAAAAATTTTCTGTCTGTTAGGGAATGTCTCAAGAGCCATAGCTTATAAAGATTAATCTTTTACAAGCTATGGTTTTAATCCTAATTTACAAGAATGGGATGTTCCTAAAAAATATTTTTAAATCAAAATATTGCCATTTTCAAATCTGAGATTATCTCATTGGAAAACAAAAAAAGAAAAAAGTGTTCAATTAAAGTCAATACCTACTATTATTTAGCAATTTTGTAAAGTATTCTTTGCAACAAAACAATGTTCATAGTGCATTAGTATGATTATCAAAAACCAATGATATATTAAATATATCACCATGAGTAACATAAAGAAAACTAATACAAATACATACAAATTTAATGGAAAAAAAAAGCCATTTTATACTGTTCATAAAAAATGTGGCATCATTATTTAGGAGATTCTTGCATGATGGTATATGGATATAAAGAATTAAATTCAGAAATGTTTATAATACCACAATTCACTTTTCACTTTCTTCTTATATAAAATTATCGAATAATTTGACAGCTCAAACAAGTGTAAAACAAAAAATTAAATTTTATTACCATAGAACTTTTGGCTTAATGAAGCCATTGTTCTTCATACAGGAAAAATACTAACAATCATGCCAGTAAATAACATTTCTTTGGATATCTTGCATCATTAATTTGAAATTTTTTTCCAAAATATCTGCAATTAAACAATATATTAAGTAAGAATTCCCTTAAGAAAAATAAACTGGTGTTTGTGTCCTTAGTTATTAATCTGAGTATAAGCAGGTAATACAGAAATGAATCTAAGTAATATCTTAATTAATATAATAAAAATTAATTTTTTATTTAGACCATGTCAATGCCAGGAAAAAAACTTAGCGGTTCTCAGAATTGGAAAAGAAAACTAGAGCAACAAAAAGAAACTCAGAAATCCAGAATAATAATGGAATCATATTTAGTAAAAAAAATTGCAAAAGGAAAAACCAGAAGATAAGAAGAATGAAGAAGTAAAATCAGAGTCAGAATCAGATTCAGGTTGTACTCCTACTGCTGCTAAACTTTTATGTGATAACACATCACAACAAATACAAGACTCTAAAGATGATGAAGATGGGGGCCCAAGTACATCAGAAGTTCCAAATCCATGTCCATATCTAATAAAAAGTACAGAAAATGCAACAGAAACACTCATTGTACTTCCGGACGTTCTGGAGTTCAAAGACATTGCTTGTTTAAAATTCAGTAATATCTTCCAATAATATCGAACCAACTTCACACAGAAATAATTATTTGTGAATCCTGCATATTTCAGAATGAATCCAGTCTAAATGCACTAGCAACAATAGCTAATCGTCTATTGCCAAAATCTTGGTTTTTCTCAACAAGTTGGTAATGAAGAAGAAGGAACTGAAATTAACCGATCTTGGCTATTATATTCACCAAAAAATAATGTAGCGTACTGCTTTTGTTGCTTACTGTTTATTACATCGAATTCCGCTACACAATCATCTTTTGTAACAACATCTGGTTTTAATAAATGGAGGAAAAGATATAAATTGATTAGCCATGAAAGAAATCCAAATTATCGAAATCGTTTACAACTTGGAAAGAAACAGAAAGAAGATTAATTAATAAAACGGGAATCGATGCATCATTAGAAGCAAATATACAGTCCAAAAAAGAACAGTGGTGAAATATATTGCAACAAATATTAGCTTGTATGAAGTATCTGATTATACAAAATCTTCCTCTATGTGGTCATGTTGAAAATCTAGTGCTTCAAGATGGTACAAATGTCGGAAACCTATTACCTTTAGTTAAACTTGTAGCTCAATTTGATCCGCTGCTAGCAAATCATCTTAAAAATGTCATGGAAATGCCAAGAACTGTCTCATACCTATCACCACAAATTCAAAATGAATTTATTTATCTTCTGGCATCCACAGTTCAAAATCAACTAATAAGTGACATAAAAAAAAATAAATATTATGGACTTTTATTTGATTCAACTCCTGATATCGCTCATCAAGAACAAATGTCGCAAGTCTTTAGGTATGTAGATATTGATTTTACCAACAGAAAAGTTTCTATCAAAGAATCTTTTTTGGGATTTATTGAAATACATGCTAAAGATGCAGCCTCAATTGAAAATATAATTTTAGAAAAATTAAATTCTGATCAGATTTTATCAACAAACAATAGATCACAATGTTATGATAATGCTGCCGTTTCAGGTCACATATCTGGCATTCAACAAAGAATTATGGAAAAAATAACAAAGCATTATTTGTAAATTGTGATAACCACTCATTAAATTTAGTAGGAGTTACTGCAGCTAAGCAAGATCCAATTGTTGTAACATGTTTTGGAATAATTGAAAACATATATCTCTTAATAATCCTAATCTAGCCAAACTTCCCCCAGTATTTATTTTTAGAATTAACTGCCAAATTAATAATTATTTTTAAATTATGCTACGGTGCCACCATCTGTCAGATTAATAATTAATAATAGATTATATTAATTAATAGATGGCGCCACCTTCTTAGCCTAAATTTAAATTATTAATTATTAATCCAACAGATGTGGCACCGTGGCGAATTTAAAAATAATTATTAATTTGGCAGTTAATTCTAAAATAAACCGCAGAGGAAGTTTGGCTAGATTAGGATTATTTGAATTGCGTAAATCCCCTAATTAATCCCCTAATTAAATGGATTTTGATTACATATATCTCTTTTTCTCACGTTCAACATTACGATGGGAATTATTAAAAAATCCTTTAAAGAAAACTGTTAAATGTGAATCTGAAACACGATGCGGCGCCAGAGCACAAGCGGTTAGCATTATTGTCGATGGGCTGTAAGAATTAGTAGAACTATTAGAAAAATTAGCAGAGGACTGTACTACCACAAGTGACACCAGAAGTGAAACTATAATTTTATTGCAAAATACACTGAATTTTAATTTCATAACTTTAGCTTATTTCTGGCATGAAATCTTGAGGAGAATTGATCGTGTGTAGCTCAGATTACAAGATCCTAAAATGAATTTTAGAGAAGCGTTCCATGATCTTGAATCATTAGCGACTGAACTTGCAGAAATTCGAGATGAGATCTGTGAAGAGGCAATAGAAAAGACTAAATCTCTCTGTAAAAAATGGGGTATTGATACAACAATCCGTGTTAGAGGACGCTGAAAAATGCCCGGAGAATTGGCTAGAGATGTTGGCCTTTCTGCAGAAAGTGAAATGTTTATAATAATACTATTTTTCTTTTCATAGAAAAAACACAAAAGTTCAAACAGCCTATCAGCAAGTAACACTTTTAATAGATATAACGTTTTCGGACCTAAGACCGGTCCCTCTTCAGTACCATTCTACTCTAAGTACAAAATTATCAGAACAAATACTAGAACAAGAACAATATTTGAAAAAGTTTCAGTTCAAACTTTTTCAAATATTGTTCTTGTTCTAGTATTTGTTCTGATAAAGATTTTGTACTTAGAGTAGAATGGTACTGAAGAGGGACTGGTCTTAGGTCCGAAAACTTTATACTCTATTAAATGTATTACTGACTGGTACTGGTAAAAGTTGTTTGAACTTTTGTGTTTTTTCTATGGATTCAGTATGAAGCAAGTTGATTTGTACATATTTGGTGTATTTTTCTTTTCACTTTTCTTCTTAAATATAACTAATAAAAATTCAACAGCTCAATCAAGTGAAAAAACAACACAAAATTTAAATTTATTACCATAAAGTTCTATGGTAATAAACTTAAATTTTGTGCTGTTTTTTCAATTGATTGAGCTGTTGAATTTTTATTAGTTATAGAAAATGAAATTTCTCACGTTATGAAAAGCGTTCTTGATTGTCTGCAGCAGGAAATAAGTACACAGTTTACACAACTAAGTGATCTTAATTCCAAATTTGGATTTTTACTGGATGTTGGAAATATATTAAACAAGGATAATGTTGATAACGATCTTGAAAAAAATTGTAAAAATTTGGGTGAATTTTATAATACAGATTTTGATGGAACAGAACTCTATGTCGAAATATGTGACTGCAAGATGTTACTCTGCAATAGAAAAGAAATTGAACCTAAAACTCCATTAGAGCTTCTTACCTTTATAATCTCGTATGGAGATGTTTTTCCAAATCTACGTTGAAATTTATTAAACAAAGATAATGTTGATAACGATCTTGCAAAGAATTGTAAAATTTTTGGGTGAATTTTATAATACAGATTTCAATGAAACAGAACTCTATATCGAAATATGTGACTGCGAGATCAGCAGTAGAAAAGAAATTGAACTCTATGTCGAAATATGTGACTGCAAGATGTTACTCTGCAATAGAAAAGAAATTGAACCTAAAACTCCATTAGAGCTTCTTACCTTTATAATCTCGTATGGAGATGTTTTTCCAAATCTGAGAGTCGCACTTCAAATACTCCTTACTATTTCAATATCAATTGCTAGTTTTGAACGTTCATTCAGCAAATTAAAATTAATTTTGACATATCTACAATCAATGATGGGACAAGATCGCCTAAGTGATCTAGCATTTTTAAATATAGAAAGAGAAAAATTTGAAATGATCGACTTTGATGAAGTAATTGATAAATTTGCTTCATCAAAGGCAAGAAAAATGTATACATAGTAATTAATTGTATCAATGTATTATAATATTATATTATTATTAATAAATATATAAATTTTTATAATTTTTAACAGCTATTTCTTTATATTTAATACACATTTAAATAACAGAAATTATTTAATTTTTTTTTTTAATTATTTCATCCTTAAACCTTATATAGTATATATATTTATGTGTACTGTAAACTTAATTTAACTATAAGGATCTCATATTACAGAAAAGTTCTTGAAAAATATCTTTAATGTAAAACATCATGCATGAAACTAATTTTTCTGTTTACTTACATTATAAAAGGAAAAATAACAAGAAAAAGAATGATTCCCATATATATTAAAATCACCCAAGAGAATATAAATAAATATAGGACTGTATTTTAAATATATAAACAGTAACAGTTCCTATTACTTTGGTACATATGATCCTCCTGAGTAACTAGTTGAAACCAGACCAAATTTTTTTAGAAGCATGTTTCGAGAGATGCATGTACACTAGTGAAGTGCATAAAATATTTTGTATTATACAATATATAGAAAAAATTTACATTAATCAATTTTAACTTAGACTATTTGATGATATAATACTCTGAACTGTTTCTAAAACGAACGAAAACTAAGCTGAGAAAGCTGAATATATTTTAAAAATGTTTTATTAACGAATAACCAAAATATTTAGCGTTTTAACTAATTTTTAATATCAAAATTAACTAAATTTGACAATTTAATACACGTGTCGAGAATGCGAAAAATTCGAAGATTAATGGGTAAACGAGGCGTAGTTGGTGAAAATCGGTGGTGTGATAACTACTGTACTCCTCACACTATTCATCCGATCGTTAGGTATTAAGCTAATATTTTTCAAACTTTATGACGTGAAATATTTATATTTACGCAAAATTTCAAAGTTATTCAAAGAGACCTAAGCTATAGCTGATTAACCTTCTCAGATGGAGGGGGAAAATAATTAATTGTAAAATCATATTCAACCGAACTAATAAATTGAGAAATTACTATTTCTCAACTTTTTTTAGTTGGTATAATGTAGAAGAAACAATAAACTGAAACTTTTCAGATTCACTGATTTTTTGTGTGTTTAAACAAATAAATATAATCTTATACAAATTAAAATTTATTTTTTATAAATTTTACTTCGCATTGGATATTGTTGACGATAAGAATTAATTATTTAATTAAAAAAAATAATGCAGAGCCATGAATAAATATTTAAATGGCGTCGATAATAACAATAAGAGCATTAAAGTACTAAATGTATAGTTTGAAATCGATGCATTTGCTAATATAAATTCAATCAATCATCATCATAAAACAATTAGTAATGGTATTTAATGCCAGCCAAAATTCAAATAGTCGATGAATATTGTAAGAGGATTTCATTAATACAATTGATTCTGCTACCTGTATTCATCATTATAAACATTTAATAATTTATAATTCATATTTTATGTAGGCGTATTTTAAACATTTATACTGATTGGAAAACAAAAGTAAACATAAATTTGAAAATTTTATCTTGGCTAAAGGATAAAAAATAACTTGAAAATGTCAAAAAAATTATATGTTAACATTCGAGCTTAGCTAAATTAATTGTTTTTATGTAAATATAAGCTAAATTAATTATTTTTATAAACTTATTACATGTATAATCTATATCTATCTTTATGATTAATTAGATTCAAATTATTATCATTCTTTTTTCAGTAAATATCGTATAATTAATAAATTATATTTAAAATACTGCACTATATAATAATTTGGAGAAATATTTGATATTCGGAGGTTAAGATATATTTTTATATATCTTAACTTCCGAATTAATGAAGTATTTTTAACTAAATTAATGAATATAAAATCCGATTAATTTGTTTTTCTCATTTATTTATATATTATGAGAAAAATAAAACGACACTGGAAATCTAATTTCCAATTATATTGTATTAAATAAATAAATAATATATATTGAAATAATTTCATTCTTTATATATATAGGTATATGCAGTAAACTCGCTTATAACGCGCTCTCCTATAACGTGAATTCGTATAACGCGATGAAAGAATTGCGACTAGTACTCAAACAACGCTATAAACAGTCCCGTATAACGCGTAGAATAAATTTTTTAAACGTTACTTACCCGCTACTTATAATATCCGTTGATTATAATAAAGACCAAACGATGTTTATTTGGTTTCCATGACAACTTTAACAACTTTTCCGTCGGGTTATACCAGTGTTTCTCAAGCTGGGGTCCGCGGACCCCAGTTTAGAGAACCAATATGGTACAATTGTCGCCTTACCGAAGCACGGCGAGAATGGTACAGATCGAAACGGGGGCCGAAACATGCAAAAAAGCCTTAATGTACCAGTGGTCAAAGGTCAAACGTTTATGATATATAGACCCGCAAAGACGGCATAGGTATTAGAGCACGGAAACGGGACGCGTCGCGTCGCGTTCCCGTACTCTACTAGCTATGCGGCGAGCCCAGGCACAATGTCAAAACGCTTGCACCATTTGCAGCAAACGGAACTTTGCGGGTCTATATCTCGTAAACGTTTGATCTTTGACCTTTGGTCCATTAGGGAGTTTTTTGCGTGTTTTGTCCTCCCTTTCGATCTGTACCACTTTCGCTGTGCTTCGGTAAGGCGACAGTTGTACCAGCACTATTCAATATCCTAAATAGTCCACTGCAAGAGAAATATTGTATGTAAAAACTTTCTCCATCTTTCTTATGATTCGGCTATTTGATCAAGATTCGCCATTTTCTGAATAAATAGTTGTTTGTCAAAAAATGTTTTAGTAACAGTAGCCTATATGTTAGTGGTAGTTAATTTTAAAGGGCCCGTGAGCAATCTAAAAAATTGTAAAAGTAACCGTCACACAAGAAATCCTAAAAAAAGTTTGAGAACCACTGGGTTATACGAATCCGTTTTTTCGGAATCCGTATATATTATTTTTTTTTTAAATTTAGTTGCTTGTATTCTGTTTTGTTTTTTTCCTTTATTAAAAAAAATCTTCTTAAACGAGTTAATTTGTACTCTGCACACAATAAAATCATATTTAAAACTAACGCATATATCAGTGCTGGACCTCAGACACTAGTTTAAATTTACATAAAATCGTCTGATAATGCGTTCTCGTATAACGCGGAACGTATTCCCCCGCGTTGTACGGGAGTCCACTTGAATATATGTATATATATATATAATTTTATTGTTTAAATTCAGCATAACAGAAACAAATTTTTATTTTTCGGGAATTTTCAGCGAGACTGAATAATATATTTGGCTAGTTTCATCCATGTTATCTCTATATTTTCAACATTTGTCATATCCTGAATTAACTAAGCCATTTCTCGTGCGATTAAAATAGTTTGCTTAAAAATAATAACGCATTCTAAAAGTAATAAAAAAAAATCGTTAAGATGTGTAATATTCATTTAACCGAGATATGCAAATTTATATTTTATCGATAATCTGAAAAATCTTTAATTTAATGGGGCCAAACATTGCATACGAAACTTGTCATGAAATGCAATTAAATAAAATAATGTTGTATCGCTAACTATCCTTCACTAAAGCAGAAATTCACTAATGTGTACTTAGAAGCACTCTGTTACCTCATTTTATATTAATTAATTTCAACTCCGTTTTGCTGGGTTGTCCGCGTGTAATTTTGACAAGTCGTGCAAATTAAATTTTAACTCTTAGATTTAATTAAATTTCTTGTACTGTACTTTGTCCTTTTTTAAAAATTTCAATTTAAGATTTTTACTTTAAATTATCTACATTTTAATTTTTTAAGATTCTCTCATAATGAATAAATTACGTCGCTCTTTCAAAAATGCTGAAACCTTTCCAGGAATCGTCTCTCGTCGTGCATTTTTTTAAAACCTCCCGTAAAACATGCATTACTTTATAATTAATTTACGATAACTGCATTATGGATGATTATTAAATTTCCCACTCAGAAATGTCCAGGAATGTACGATTGCATAGGTATGTGCACCAGTTAATAGCAATCCATTAGTAGTTAAGAGGTGATCGACCTCGGAAGATTATATTAAATTACGATATAACCGATCTTCTGAATTAATTCGTCTGTACGTAATCCATATTTTATGATTATTAAATTCATTCGAAAGGAAAAAAATAAGTAAATTTTTTTTAAAATATAAAATAAATAGAGGCAGAGTTAAATTAAATTTATTCCGGGTAGATTAATTTGTGGTTCACAAAAATGTTGAGAGTAAATAATAAATATGATAACAAAATTTGATTAAATTTCGAAAAAATAAAATTTATTTTCAAATTTATAATCGATAAATGAAATTCTACTTTTCTCCAAAGAATATACTTTTTTTCTTGTTTTAAATACAGCAATGTTTTAGTGCAATCGAGAAAATAAATAATTTAAAATATTATTTTACGATCTTATACTAAAAGTTAAAACGAGAACAATACAGGTATCCCTCCTATAACACGGTAGATAGATTCCTGAAAAACACCGTGTTGTGTGAAACCGTGTTAGATGAGACCTGGAACTAATACAGAAAGGCCAGTTACTTCCAAAACCAATTAAAAACAAATAACTTTTTTTAATTCCACATAAGAAACTTAATTTTTATTAAGAATATTAATAATATCAAACACAAAGAAAGAAAAAATATATACGTAAGACCTTAAAAAGAAACGTAAAACAAAAGGAAAAAAAAGTATTCAACCTACATAACATTCATTTAATAATTATATCTTATTAAGAATATTAATAATATCAAACACAAAGAAAGAAAAAATATATACGTAAGACCTTAAAAATAAACGTAAAACAAAAAGGAAAAAAGTATTCAACCTATATAATATTCATTTAATAATTATATCTTACTTATAACTTTAATAATATCAACTTCACTTTCTGAACTTTTCTATGCATTTAAAGTTTGTATAATTTCTGTTCTCTTTACAAAATTTGTAATCTAATCTTCTACAACTCGATAGAAATCAGTCGTTCCTTAATTAACACATACCCAAAAAAATTTATGAATAAGAAAGTTTTTCTTGTCTTTCACATTCCTCTATTGAAAAATAAAAACTTATTTATTTATCCAAGAACTGAACGTTTGGAACACAAAATAATCAATTGTCGCCAATTAATTCAAATAGAATTCGAAAATAGACTGCATATTGTCCCTCTCACAGCAAACTAACTAAATTGCATTTATGAATTTTAGCAAAGTATTTCCCAATGATTGCATTTTGTGTGTGTATTGTATATGGATTTACAAAAATTAATGAAAATGTTTTGTGTTGTAGCAGGAGAGTAAACGCAATTCTCCAAATGTCTTAAGTAAAAACCGTGTTGTAGAAGTACCGTGTTATATGAGTGTTTAACTCAATTTTCAAATCTTATTAGACCGAAGCCGTGTTATAGAAGGGATACCTGTAATTAGAAAACAATTACAGTAAACTCTCGCTCTTCTATAACACGAATTCGTATATCGCAACAAAAAATTACGACTAGTACTCATACAACGCTATAAACAGGCCCGTATAACGCGCAGAATAAATTTTTTTAATGTTACTTACCAATTACTTATAATATCCGTTGATTGTATTAATAATCATATAATAAAAACCAAACGATCTTTATTTCGTTTCCATGACAACTTTTAACAACTTTTTATTCGGGTTATACAAATCCGCCTTTTCGGAGTCCATATTATTCGGGATCTATTTGTATACAATATTTTTTTAAAATTTAGTTACCTGTATTCTTTTTTATTTTTTCTTTTATTAAAAGAAACATCCTTTAAAACAAGTTAATTAACACTCTGCACACAATACAATAATATTCGAAACTAAAGCACATATCATCAGCAATATGCTATCAGTGCTGAAACTCAAGAGACAAGTTTGAATTTGCATAAAGTCATCTGATAATGCATGTTTGTTTAACTAAATAATTTATTTTCTAAAATTGAATTTAATATAAAATATAAAAAAAGTTTTTAAATAATTTTGATTTTGCTAACATTTAATTAGAAAAAAATAATAATAATTTCTTCTAGTTATTATTTTAACATTAATCTAATGAGAAAGTAAAGAGAGACTGGAACTAGTTTTTTTTTTTAATTGATATATTTATATATAGATTTAGGGCCTATATATATATATAATATGTTAAAAAGAAGAAAAACAGCTCTTTTTATTATTCTCTAGTTAATTTTCAAATCATTTTCGTCAAATTATTTAAGCTCTTTCTAAGCCATTAACTAAGTGGTAATAAAAATCGATGCTGCTTCTTATACTTTTTTATCGATTTATTTTTCTGTAGATAAAAATAAATGAGATCACGTTTTCACATCAAGAAAGAAGAAGAAGAAAAAAAAACGTATCGTAGGATTTACAGGTAAAAAATTTGCAATTAGCAAACAGATTGATATCCTCTAAAACTACGAAAGCAGAAAAACCCCAGTAATGATCTGTTAAGGCTACAAAATGATTTATTTTAAACGCGTTGAATTGCGCCTTCGAAATTTCCTACATCAGTTTAACATTAAATACTTAAATATGAAAAGAAATATCGTTTTAACATCGAAAAATGTAATGTTTTTAATAGTCCCCCGGACAAAAATTAGAAAATTCTTACAGCGCAATTTGATTGGACGATTTTTGAATTCGTGCCATTAAACATTTTCTGTATGACGTTAGTCAATTACGTCACGTTTTAAATCTAAAAGTTGAAAATGTCTAATGTCATAATAAATCGTTTAATTACTTTCGACTTTTTTTTTTAAACTTGGCACCTTAAATTTTTACTTCCGTTCTAAATTTTAAATAATTTAATTGCCATTTTTTGAGATATAAGAGATAATTATGATAAATTAGCACTCGTGTTTGTGTGTGTGTTTTATGTACTCGTGTTTCGGTTTTTATTAAAGAAAATTTTTGAGTTTGATCCAATATTAGAATTTCTTTTTCATTAAAAGATACTAATTAAAGTTTGGTCATCGGAAGGTTGTTTTTCCTGTAGAAACGAGATACATGAGAGCTACATTAAGTGTAGGAAGGGTGCCAAAGACATTTTGTTGTGGGTGGAACGTGTTTGGAAGTGCAAGGTGTCCGCAAATAGATTCTCTCCCATGTACAGTAACTCTGCTGTGCAGTAAAGCAAGTAAAGAACGTGAAGATGAGGAAAAAAAATTTAGTAATGCAAAAATCGTTTAAAATTTCTGTTTTCTTTTAAATAAAATCGCTTTGGTTCGATCTATAATCAAAAATTTAGTAATGCAAAAATCGTTTAAAATTTCTGTTTTCTTTTAAATAAAATCGCTTTGCATTACTAAATTTTATTTTTTATTTTTCTCAAAAATTCGGATTAAAAATATAGATAGAAGCAACTTTAAAAAATAACAAGAAATTTGATAATTTAAAACCTTCGTATTCTTGTCACAAACTGTGCAATGTTAAATTTAAAATTAAATATGACATCTGAGCGATAGAAAAAGAATTAAAAAAAAATGGAATTCGGATGGATAATTTCGATTTATATATATATATATAAAATTTTGTAATTTAAAAATAAAATTGATAAAATTTTTCAATATTTGTTATTCATTAAAATTTAAATATATATATATATCAACTAAAACAGCGGTTCTCAATCTTTTCATAAATGCATACCACCAAACTCAAAAATTTCAGTACCGCCAACAAAAATATGCTTGGTATACAAATAGGAAGTCAAGATTATACACATACCATTTTTTTCAGCCCTCCCACAAAAATCATCCACGAGCCGCCACTGCACCAGTGGTGTAGTGCTAAACTACACCACTGGTGGTACGTGTATAATTTATATACGCTACCTATATATGTGCATAGAATGCTAACTATACATGTATAGAACAACTATGATCAAACTTAAAAATGACATCAAAATCTAAAGTTGCAAATAGTTGCAGCTAAATTTAATACTAAACAATTATTAAGAAGTTATTTAATAACTTCATGCAATTAACTCGACGAATCCATGCCAATCCCGAGTTTACTATGTTAATGAAATTTAGAAAATCATAAAAGAAATATCATTTTTTTAAGCTAATTTTTTAAAATCATGAAACTTTATCCATATGCCAATAATAATAATTTTTTATACTATCAATTGCTTGCTTACTTATAATTTTAGGATCCATAGCCAGAATAGAAAAAAAAATTAATATTCAGCATAAAATTACTTATTAAAGTGAAGGAGAAAACGATTCGCTATGAGTGCAAGAATATCTAGTCCCGCAGAAACGTGTTCTTTACAGCCCTACCAACTATTCCCCATTCACTGTTTGAATTAAATATTTTAGATTTTATACTCCCATATATTAACGCTTATTTTTATACAACTAAAAAGTTTAAAACGTCTAGTCGGATTTTTTACTTTCGCTCACCCAGATCGACAAAAGTGACCACTGCGCGTCGTGACGCTTTGTGTACTCGATAGTGATTGGTTAACTTTAAAGAGTTATAACTCGAAAATGGTGCCATTTAAACCATATGTTTATATTATACATTTTCGAATTATTTCGAGGTTCCATATCAGTACAAAAAATTTTAGGATGAAGTTTTTCTTCACACTGTATACGAACAAGTGACTCATTTATCGACAAAGTCGTGAAAACGGAACTCGATCGTTAAATGAGATGTGCCTGTATTTTAATATCAAAAATCATTTCGCAAGTTAATATAGTTATTTTTTAAAATATTTTAATTCTTATTTCTATATAAAGTAATTATCACTTTAATTTTAATAAGGGTAACATAAACCAGTTTCTATTTTTTCGTTTTAATAAAATTAGTTATGTATTATGCAAATTATTATTAAAAATAAAAATATTTCCAGATATTGAAATTTATTTCGGAAGATGATAAATTGGATTAGTGAAATTTTTTTACTTGACGAGTATTGAGCAGCGAGGCATTTTCATGCTGAACATTCCACCTATATCTCTGGAAGGTCAATCGTCTGTTGTATTTGGTTTATCTATCCATTCTAAAAACACTGCATACGTAGGATGCGTAAATTAAATAGAGTGGAATCAGAGCATGCTTCCACCGTAGCCATCTACTATAAAATAAAAATTCAATATTATCATTATTATTATTATTATTATTATTATTTTTAATGATTTAAGATATAGAAAAACGAAGCTACTTTTTTTTTTAATAATTATTAAAAGGGCTTAATTATATTTTTGTAATTATATCACTTTTATAGGAAAACATATATCGAGCATTAAAGAGTTTTAATTGACTTTAGCCAAAAATACATCTCGGAATAATTATAATGAGGTATTCAGTTATTAATAAAATTTAATTGCAGACTCTTTTAATCGATAATGTTCTCTGGAGATACAAATTGTTGTTAATAATAATAATGAATCCGGAAACAACAGAATTGCCCGGACTGTTATTCATTTCCTAAAAGGGCATCGATGATATATCGAGGGGTATTAATCAAAATATTAACTTCAAACATTTTTTTTTTTTTTTTCAAACTCCGTTCTGATGATATTTTTAATTTAAATTTTTCTTGGGCGATATTCTGTCGATTTTTTTTATTTTTAATAATGACACGTAGATAGTTAAAATTGATAAGAAAAATCGATCGATCGATAAAAATTTAATTAATTATAATTAAACTAATAAATATTTAATTATTATTATTGGATAATAAGGAAAAAAAAATCTGGGAATATCATTCCGATACAAAAGCACTTCAGAAAAGAAGGAAAGTAAACTGAATTCTCTCAGCATCGCACTTGACGAGGTGTCAGTTTCCAAATAACGGGCGTTACTATGACAACAGGAAAGATCCATTAGAATTGAAGAGAGGGAAAGTCAAACTTAGGGATGGGTAAACGAAATCTTTAAAATTTTTTAAAAGAAAAATTCACAATACCTGTAATTTCGAATTTATATCTAAGGTGCCGTATTAAGAATTTTAGTAACATAAATCTCCGCTAGAGGACGTGACATTTTATACTAAATTTTCCAATAAATGTGAAAATGCACATTAAAAAAAAATAATAAAATAAGAATACGATTGGAAAAATGAACTAAAATATTATATCGAAAAACGAACAAAAATATGTAATTTTAAGTACACGTTATGTCCGATTTAGTTCATAAATAATTTGCGAAATTTCTGTAATGAGCAAAAAATAACATAATAACCATTTAAATAAATGTTTAATAAGAAAGAGAGAAAAAATAAGTCACGAATCCTCGCCCATAATACGCAGTCTCTCGATTCTGTTAAGGACAAATGAAGAAATTGATCGATCGCTCAGTTCTGACGTCATTAGCAGGCTGCTAGTGGACAGGCGTCATACCACGTGGTAGGACAGTGCGGTCAGATCAGTAGGAGAGGGTAGAGGTCATACCGTGGGCCAAAGCATTGGTAACCACCTGACCTTTGACCTTTCTCTTCCGTTATCGCTAGGTGGCGCTGTGTCGGTGACCTAGATTTGAAAACGAGAGACATGACAGGCTCCAGGTTGTGAGCCGACTGGTAATAAAGAGTCCACTGGAATGGTGGATTGGGTGTAGTATATTACACAGCAATGATACCATACGCTACATGTATGTGTCCGGGAAGGAGATACAGAAGCTGGACTGTTGTTTGTCCCGGTTCTCAGGTAAGCATCACTGACGTTATAGGAACATTTGGAATGATAACAAGGACGTTGCTAACCCAAAAAAATAACGTTATCTCGTTTTGTAGTTGTTCCAGAAAAACATTCAGTTATATTTTGCTTAGTTTCGTTCCTATATCTAGTAAATAATGTCATAGATGATATTTATATAAGCCGAATTCTATTTTTAAATTATTCTAGCATTGTATATTTTTATTTTGATTAACAAATTTAATTATTAAATCTATAAAAACTTTATACATTTTTTTTTAAATTCCATTTATTATTTATTTAGTTTTATATTATTCGAATGATAAAATAAATTACTTTACTCTATACAGTATTTATTATACACCGATTGCTTTTTTTTTAACGTTTCAGTTTCTTTCCTTTCCTAGTTGGAAAAGAAAGAAAAAAAAAGAATTTTTCTTTAAATCTAAATAAATTTTTATTAATTAAAATGCTTACATTTAAAATTCGTGTAAGGAAAGATTCGATAAGATAGATGATCTCTTCAAAATATGTCGAATATCTGCATTATGGAGAGAAAAAAACGTTCATAACAGATATCTATCCCAGTATTTTGTCATATTCCATCTTTCTGTCAAATTCTTCTGTCACTGATGATGACAGATGTAAGTGAAAATCATGGGGTGGAGATACTTCAGACAAAACTATAGTATCAAAAAAATAAAGATTTCCACCTCAAACAACAAAATTCGGGTTATAAATTCGTCAAAACACTGAACGTATATTATTATTATTATTATTTATTCTTTCGATTAGTATTCAATTCACAATTTCAGTTCGAAATTATAACTAAATGGGGATTTATCTACTAGAATAAAGTAAACTTTGAACACTCGAGTATCTTTAAAAGAGATTATAAACAATGACGCAATAATACTGTCAAGAAAACTAACCCATTTAAACTGTTAGATAATTCAGCAGGAGAACTTATTAATTAGATTGATTTGCAAATATTGTGTATCTTATCTGCTTCTATACAAAGTGTTAATTCTATTATACAATTCTATCTAAAATTTGGTGTATATATATTCGTAATTTATATTAATTATTCTGTAAACAAAGAATGAATCGTTTTATAAAAAAGTTAAAACTTTATTTATAAAATTGGAATATTAACTTTTCTTACGCTTTAATTATTTATTATTCGATATAAAAAAACATGTAATAAACTGTTAGCCAGTTATAAAAACGGGTTAACGTAGAGATTTATTCCATATCTTCACAACGAAGCCATAATTTGGATGACCCGATAATTTTGTGACAAAATAGAACATTTGAAACATTATATGTATGTGTTAAGCTTAATGTTCGGTCTTAATTTATATATGTTGACAAAAAATCTCATTTTTTTCTTTAATTTATAACTAAAAAATCAAGTTTTATTGAATAAACACGACGAGTAAGTCCATCTTAAATTGAAAAAGCGTGTTTCTGATGTTGCATTTTAATAAATTAACAAGAACGTATTACTTTTATAAGTTCCATATACATGTATATATATTATTAATACTGACTAGAATAAATTTCTTTAAATAGTAATGCATTACATTATTATCCTCTTTGCAGAGTACTCTCTCTTGTTTACACTGCCGATAAAATCATCATTACATCAAAGTTATTATCCTCACAAAAAAAAAAAAAAAAAAAAAAAAAAAAAAAAAAAAAAAAAAAAAAAAAAAAAAAAAAAAAAAAAAAAAAAAAAAAAAAAAAAAAAAAAAAAATGTAGGCTATTCTAAAAAGTAAAAATTTAAATATTTATTTACTTAATATATCATAGTGCTATAAATATTATACATATAATTTTTTTAAATGTATAATAGAGAATATATAAATCTGGAAAGAAGCCAATTTTTAGTAAAATTAGTTCACGATGGGAGGGCGAAAGAATTTTATTTTTTTATTTTTAAGAAGCAACATTTCGCTGCTGCATATGTTTTTTAGATAAAATTCGTTTATGCATTAAAATTTTTAACTGGAAAAATTCAATTCTAGAAAAGAATACCGACATTAAAAAAATAATAATAAAATAAAATATTAAGTATAAAATCGGTTTAATAGGAAATCATTATAGATTTCCGGAGAGAGATTATATCAGAACAGTCATTTGTTCATCTAGCGTGAAAAAAGGATTTTTAACAGACGATAGAACTAATCATTAAATGAGTCCAATTTTAAAACTTCTCCGACAGATAATTTATTTAGTAAAAGTGATAAGGCTATCGGTAAAATCAAAAAACAAAAAAAATATATATATGCTTTTTAAGTGATGTTGTCCTTAATTGTCGTTTTTAGCTCGCATCATTTCGACATATCAACCCAAATCTTTAATTTTATGCCGTTTAAATCTCTTTCTCTTCACTGACGTCATTGTTAGAATGAATGGTGACCTGTAGGCCTACATGTGACATAATGAACCATGCGACATTAATGCCCTATTTGCAGCGTAGCGAGGACATAACATTCTGAGAACACAATAGGCATTATATTGTGTCATCCTCTCTCGTTTATAGGACGATCTAAGTGTATATATTGTAGGTCTACGATAAGAATCTTGATGTTTCCGAGTAGACAGATAAAAATGCTTAGTTATCGGCATTACATTTTCAGTTAAAATTATCTCGAAATTTTAAACAGTTTTCGTGACCTAAACTCTAATTTTATTCAAATATTTTAAAGAATATCTTACCGTAAAAAAAAAATAACGAAGTTACAACCGAGATTTTTGTCAATCGATAGTGGCTATTCTCCAGACTGTCAGACATGTTGATTTAAGAGTGAAGAAGGACGAACGTGTTAAATTAATAAAAATCCAAGTCGGTTTAATATTGTGAATGTAACCGAAGGAACATTCTATCGTAGCGAAATAATCAGAATTCTGTTGTTGAAGGGAGAGGAGATAGGAAATCAAACATTTGAGGATACATGCTACATCGACTGTTGATTCTAACAAATATCATCTCGTTTGAACTGATCCCGAAAATAATTCTCTGGAGTGAATCGAAGCAAATGAATTGATGTTTAAAAACAGGAAGGAGAAAGAGAAAATTATTTGATGTTAGGAGACTCTTCATTAGATCTCAAAATGAAACACTGTACATCATTATTAGAGAGACAATCTTTTATCATTTAGATAAATAAATAATTTCTCAGTCTTCTTCTTATTATTATTTAAATTCCGATTAATCGAATACTGCACAGCATATCTGAATTTAAAAAAAAAACCATTTAAATGTTAAAATTCTTAATAAAATAAACATATTTACTTTTAAAAAATAGCTAATATGCATTTATTAACCAATAGGAAGAAAGTAAATATTTGTTAATGGTAATTATACGTGACGTCGAAAAAAGAATATGTCACGTGAACCTATTAACCAATCATCGTAAAATAAATATTAGCAGACGATATTAGTTTTTGCACGTGATGAGTAATCTTGGCCGTAATTGGTTGATTTTTGAATCGACCAATCCGATGAAGCAGAGTTAGTAGACAGTAGAATATTTTGAAATGTCGTCTGCCCGAAATATTTTTTATTATATTACTTTTATTTAAATTATATAAATTGGGAATAAATGGAATGTATTAACATATATTATTTCGATGCAACCGGAAATAATGATTAAAATATTGATCAGATAGTAAACAGAGGTGATAAAATGAACTATTCTGACAGTTTTAGATATATCCAAATACCGACATTACTGAAAGTCATTAATCATTTGATGTATATTATCTCACAGGACTAGTTTGTATCAATTTAATAAGTAAAAGATGCAATATGAAGAGAAAAATAAAGGTAAAAATATAAAAAGTTAATAGGCTTAAGTGTTTGATTAAAATTTAAATATATTTTAAATGTAACATAGGCCTATATGAGCAAATTCAGATACGTTTTAATTTAGACATGTTTGAAACTATTGAAAAAGAAAATTGAGTGAACATCGGCAATATTGCTTACTATAACCTTAGAAAAAGAAAGAAAAAAAATGTTATTCGTGATTACGTATTTCTTCTCCTTCATAGAATGACTTATCATGTTAGCTTGCAATGCAGCGACTTCTTTCAGTTCTCTGGAGAATTGGATATTCTTTTTTTCCTAGTCTACTGTATTTGACTGTTTTTCCTAGTATACTGTATTCTATAAGCTATTCATCTCATTACAGAAATCTATTTGGTCTGTGTAATCGACTTTGCCATTTTGGTAGACCGAGCTTGCTCATGGTATATGAAAATATTGAAATGTAGCTCACTCCTCGAGAAAATTTTTTTCCTTGGGAATATTTTTATATTAATCCGGTATTTTATACTAAAAGTAAAAATTACATTATCATAAATTTATAGATTGCTTTTTTTTCCGACCGATTTCGTACAAGGTTCATGTTTAATTCTAATAAAATGTATAGCTAAATTTATCCTACAGTTTTTATATTCTGTTTGGTTTTTATATTTTGTCAGTCGTGCCAAAAATCAATTTTAAAGAAAGAAAATCAATATTCATTTGCATATATTTATTTTTTCGTATACAATATTTTTATAAGTTTACAGAATAAATAAAAATGTTAGCTATTAAAATTTTGATTAAAACGAAAGTTCGTATCTCGATTAGTTTATCTTCTCCATCTCAAAAAAAGAATATTTTTTTTTTATTTTATAAAAATTTAAATTATGAGACAGTCAAGTATGAATTCCATTATTCATATTCCAGTTTAACATTTTCTGTTATGAATTTTCTAGGATATACTTTTAGAATTTATTTATTTTTGGATTTTATAAACAATAAGTGCTATTTTATATCAGTTTAGTATTTTAAAATGGGAAAACTACTCCAACATATATAACATCAGAAGCTTTATAATAAGTTTTTCTTTTTTTGAACCACTTTACTCTTTTTAAGAAGTATTGCTTCTTATTTTGAGTTTATCGATAATAGCTTCTTATCTTGATTTTATCTTTCGATGAATTGATTCTCATGATGCTGTTAAGGCAAAACATTTTATTATAGTTTATCGAGATTGTGTCCACAAATCTTCCGTTACTTGTCTACTATTTTTTATTTTTCCTTAGAATGTTCTCCTCTTTTCATCGCAGCAATCATTCTTCTATCTTTTATAATAAATTCCTGTTTTTTATACGCATTATTTACGGATGTATAATTGTTAAGATCACTTATGATCTTCCTGAGATTGAAATTTCTCGTTTCATAAACAAGGTTGTCCTTTAACCGTTTCGAAAACATCGCAACTTACACGATAAGGAATAAAAGACACTATTGATTACTACTGTCTGTAAAATGATAAGAACTAGAGTGGAGGAGGATGGAAGTTTGATGTTCTGAAGACTAATTTTCAAAAACATAATTGCATTGTTACAAGAAATAATATTTTTTATATACACTTCTAGATTATAAATTTAAGTTTAGATAAGAAAAATTTAAACGTCTTTTTTTATCGACTAAATTAATCATTTTATAAGAAGATAGAGATTAGTTATTCTTTTTTCGATTACTTTATTTCAAAATAATATAAAATTCTAACAGATCGTATTGTAAAATATAATAGAATAACATTTCTGAAGGAAAAATATTTTTATGGATTAAACTTACTGACTCAGCATAAAGAGCTTATATCCAAAGGAAAAAGTCCGATCTTTTAAAGAATATTTTAGAAAAAATATATTAATTTCATAAAAACTTTTATAGAATTTTTTTTTATAAATATTAAAACTGTATTTTTAAATTATTTATTCATTTAATATTAGTTTTTAAGAGAGAAAGGCCTATATAAAAACTTTCTTACAGAATGGCTTTATTTATATAAATTCTTTATTTATATAGAAATTAAATACGGATATCAGTCATTTTCGAAAGAAAATAAGGAGAAAAAATATTGATAAATTTGTTACATAAAAAAGAAAACACCATTCATTCAGTTTCGGGACACCAAACACACCAAGTGGGAATTCTTCGTACTCGATTAAAGAGAATCATTGATCTCACTTATACACTATTCTACTTTTTATTTTCATCTTGTTTCGCTTAAGTGTTCTGCTGTGTTGCAACATTCATTAAGTTAATGACAGATCGAGAATGGTGTGAATAACATTTTGTTACTTCGTTAACGAAAAATTTCAAATCATTTTGAAATCATTAATCGTCCATCATAACGCGTGATTAACATGTTCATGAAAACCATTAATTTATACATCTCGGGTCTAAACAAAATTGATTTCTAAGTTTTTTTTTTTTTTTTTTTTTTTTTTTTTTTTTTTTTTTTTTTTTTTTTTTTTTTTTTTTTTTTTTGAATGCCCGAATTACAGTATTTTATTCTTCATTTCGCAGAGTGTAAAATAATGTTTTTATTTTAATTATCATTTTAAAAATTTTAATTAAAATATAAATTCCTTTAAATACGAAAAATTAAGATTAATAAATTGATTAAAACTAAAAGTGGAACACATAATAGTTGGAACAAATTCAAATTAACTATTTTGAGTTTGGTATTCATTCAGTCATAGTTAAATTTTGCATGGTTTAATAATGAGATCTCTTTTCATAAATCAAAATTAATTTCGTAATCTAGTTTTATAAAACTTCTGATTTAAAAACGAATTATATTTTGTTAGATTTCAACATCGTATTATAGTAATTCAGTTATAAGAAAAGACTGATTAAAAAAATATAAAATACTCGTTTGCTATTTTCTTTAACCTATAATCAATCAAATGATGATATTTCGAAATATTATCTATCAATAGGGATATGACATAGCTATCATAATGTTACAATTCTGTTACTTATGGTTTGTCAGTTCTTTAGATTAATTTCAACTTCTCCACATGAAATAACATCTTGATTAAAGAAAAAGATGCATGAAGAAAATTGATTTTGTTTGCATATAGGCCTATATATATATTATAAGGTATTATTAGTATAATATATAGATACAGTAATTTAATATTTTCATGGATGTCTTAAGAGAAAAATAGATCTAAATTAACCCATTTTTCTTATTTTAAAAAATCAAAACGTCATAAAATTCCAATTTTGAAAAAAATATTGTTTTTTAAACTCATAACGTGTGTCTTGTCAAATTTCTTAATTTTTAATTCAAAGTTAAATTAATTTTCTAAATTTAAAATTAATCCTCAAGTATTACAAATACTAAAATACAAAAAAAAAACTAATCGCATTTTTTTTTAAACTTGCCATTCTTTTTGAATGACTAAAAGTGTGAGATTAAAAATAACATTAAAGTCACTTTTAATAATATTACTCCTTGCTAAATTATGCAAAAATCTAATAAATAGTTCAAAAATATTAAAGAAAAACTTCAGAAGTTTGAATATCTATAATTTTTGAATATTTGAAGATCAATTTCAATAGCATAATCTTCCTGTTAAATTTCATAAAAATTTCAACAATTAGTCCAAAAGATATTAATTTTCAACTAAATAGTATTATAACAAATCATAATTTAACCTAACTAGGGGATTAAATCATCCAAATATTACAATGTTGTTAATTATGGCTTCTTTTTAATCTGAGCAGAGATGTAATAAGTTTTAAAAGTAAAAATGATGCAAAATATCTTAAACTAAATTATTTTTTATATCTCATAAATATTGTAACAGCCATTAATTTTATTACATATATTTTATTTTAAATCTGTTACTACTTTATGTCCATAATATATATATGTGTTTGTGTGTGTGTGTACTGTATATTATACCTATCAAAAACTTAGAACGGATACAAGAATGCTAGGTATTAAATCGAGGATTCTTAAACGAAGAAATTTAATGGAAATGATGACCAGAGCAAAATTTGATGAAATTAGCAAGAGGAAAGTAGGAAGAAAAATATGGGATTTCAAAAATAAAGATTAATGTTTAATATTCTAAGAAATAGAGATCTTGTTGCTATGTATTTTCAGCAAAATAATGAGAAAAAAACGTGACATACCTATTGATAATGATTTATGGGTTTCCATTAAATCGGTAGATGATTGCTAACATTTTCTGTCAATTTGCTAAAAAATTGCATATCTCTTGCAGTTTTCTGATGATTGAGAAAAGCTAGTTATGTTAGGCCAAACATCGTTTTGAAAATAAGTCTAGAATTATCATTCCAACAAGCAGAATCACTATATCAAAGTAGATTATAATAGTTATGTGCAAAAGAAAATTAGGAAAGTATATTGGCAGAAAGTTCTTCATTCTACATTGCAAATAATTTACAAAGACATTATAAAACATGTCTTTTTAAATAAATTAGAAACTTTATGCTTATTTTAAAAATCTATACTGTATGTCGGTACTGTAGCAAATCACAAAATTAACTATAATTACTTTAGGATATCTCAAAATATTTGCTTTGGATGATGAATAGAGTTGCCACCTCATCGGGCTTGATCCAAAACTCAAGTTTTGTCTATTTATCGTTATGCTCCGACACAGAGTATAAAAAAGATCGGATTTGTTGAATAGTTTTGGATTTATGATTCTTTTATAATTTTACTGTTAAAATTTAGGTTGAGAATTTTATTGTAAAGGAATAAAGGATAGTACAGTACGGTCCTGACGTTTTTATACAAGTAAAAATATCAGAACCGAATTAGTTAAATTCATCAGAAACATCAGGATTTTTAGTTAAATTAAGATATATATTCCTTTACAATAAAATATTAAGACCGAAGTAATCATAAAATATAACATCAGGATTTTTAGTTAAATTAAGATATATATTCCTTTACAATAAAATATTAAGACCGGAGTAATCATAAAATATATAATTATATTATATATTTATATTATACTTATATTACATATTCCAGAACTGTTTCATGATCATTCCAACAAAGTCTCTATATGAATTGAGCTGGATTATAATCTTTTCAATTAAATCATTGTCACAGCCAGTGATTTAATTGAAACGATTTCATATTCAGCCACGTGATTTCATATTCATGAGGACAAGATTAAAGATTTTACAAATTTTAACAACAGTTAAAATTTTATCATGATAGTTCTCAGGAAAGCACTCAGTTCTTCTCCTAGGTCAAAGTTATTGACCTCTTGCATTTCATCTTGAATCTATAAGGGAACCCAGCTTTTTTAAAACATTTCTGAATAGTTAATTGCGAAACTTCTTGTCACGCAACATAAATCCATCTCACTATATCCAGAATAGTAAATGATCAGTAATTTGCTTCTTTTGGTCTAATGTCAGTTTATTTGATTTTCTTTTACTGCTTTTTAAGATCTCTAAGGAAAGCTTAATTACAGCAACAGAAGAAACAGCACACAATTCTCAAAGAAAAAATATAAAATATAAACCAAGGTCTATAAATACCAAAACCAGCTAATTATAGCCCAAATATTTTTAATTTTATTGCAATAAAATAGTATGCAAAACATCTCTAACCATGCATATCCACCCTGGAGTAATACTTCCTACACCAGCTTGGTTAAATACCATAAATCTATGGAAACTATCAAGAAACTGCTCTACAACAGAAATATAATACTCTCATTTAATAGACTCAATACGGTATATCATAATATAAAGAATGTCAAATCATTTGTACCTGCTTTGGACCGTTTGGGAGTTTATGTAATACCTACATATAATAATGATTTGAAAAGAGAAGAAATTTACATAGGCAGCACAAAGTGGTGTCTAAAAACTAGGCTTAATGAACACAAATGATCAACAGAGGCTGCAACATTCGACACTGCTCTGGCCAGTTCCTTTTATGAATATAATATCATGATATGAAAAGAGAAGAAATTTACATAGGCAGCACAAAGTGGTGTCTAAAAACTAGGCTTAATGAACACAAATGATCAACAGAGGCTGCAACATTCGACACTGCTCTGGCCAGTTCCTTTTATGAATATATCATGATCCACTGGAACCAAGCAAAGATTATTAATCCAATAAATAATTCTGATGATTTAAAAATTGCAGAATCCTTGGTTATACATGAATATAAGAAACGGTACCATGTGATAAACGACAACCAACTGTCAATAGTACCACCAAAGTGGCTGATTTAGGAATTAATTTTGTAGTGTTGTGAGGAAGTTAACTTTAACCTGTCCTATTTTTATTTTATTATGCACTCTATTATTTATCGTTATTTTCCTATATGCTAACATATTATATTTTAGTTTAAAAATTAACTTACTTCCCACATTCTCTGTCTCTGTCGTTAGCAATCACGTGATATGGAATCGGAACCTGTCCTCCAGAAGAGCTATCCCGGTTAATGATGTCATCTTATCTAAATAATATTTACCACTGGTCCGATATGCGAATGTAAGAATGATCCGTATCAAAGTATTGTTCGGTAGATAAATTAATTGTAAAGAGGATGACATGGATGAAATAAAGTAAGTAGGCTTTTGTCCAGTTCCAGGAAAAGTCGTTCAACATAGAGAGGTGTCCAACTTAACAGGATTTACTGTATATTGATAGCCCCCACTACAGATATATACATATTAACGTTGGCTTACCCCGCTACATAAGTTAACTAATCTGGTTCGGGGTTAGTTGACTTATGTAGCCAGGTAACTTGATAATTTAATTTAGGTAGATATCTAGAATCATTATCGCTTTGGACAAGTCAATCTCTAAGACCCGTTTCCACTTACAGAAAAGTACTCCGAAAAAGGAAAATTCTAAAATTTTCCGTAGAGGCAGTGCAGAAAATATCCTGAATATGGAGTTGAGCAAATTTTAACTTTTCCCTAACGTTATCCGGAAACAGAATATTTTAAAACAAATAGTATACCATTGAGAGCGACGTCATACTTAGCTCACAAAATCATCGAATAGAGAAAGAAATTTAAGTATGGAAGGTAAGAGGAGAATGAATCAGGAAATGAGCAAGACACACAGAGATTTTAATGACGTATTAATAAAACACAGTTTGGGCAATTGGAATTTCTGGTAAGTATATAGCAAAAAAAGAGGAGAATGAATCAGGAAATGAGCAAGACACACAGAGATTTTAATGACGTATTAATGAAACAGTTTGGGCAATTGGAATTTCTGGTAAGTATATAGCAAAAAACCAAACAGTATTGGAATTTCTGGTAAGTATAAAGTAATTAGGCCTTAACATACTGTACTTCAAAGTTTAACCAATATTGACTATCGTATAAATGCAATTCTTTAACGATTGTCCCATTATATCCAAGGAATCACGAAAAACGACATAATCTCCATACCTAAAATCTACGTTTTGTTTTTTATTTTATATCATTTCTTATAAAAAAAACACTGGAAAAGAAATTGAGCTCTATAGAGATGATATATTCCTTTAATACGACTCCACGTTCAAAATCGGAATAAATTCCCATTTTGGAAGTGTAACGTCAAGAGGCAAATGCCAATAGCTGGCGCTTTTGAAATTCTTTTCCTAATTAAATAGTAACACACTACATTTTATGGACCGAAACCATCCGGATAAAATATATATATTGTATAAGTAATTATTTTCCGTAAATGGAACGGACCTTCAGAAAGTGTTCACAGTAATTTACTCGAAGAAAATGAAAATGAAAAAATAGTATTACTGCTTGCAGCAACTGCCTTCAGCTAATATCACAAGTATTTGTTTTTTCAGTGGATGTAAGTTTACCTACCTGTTTATATGCATGCAGAACGACTATTTTGTCGAATTTTCGGATAATGGTTATGCCAGTTTCATCCATGTTCCAAACATGTGAGTTTCAAATTCAAGCGACTGTATATGGTTTTCAAATTTAAAAACTTTTCTATATTGTTCTTGTTAAAGGAAGAGACTTTAGACAAACTGGTAACTTGTGGGATTCTTCATGTTAAACTTCTATTTTTTTTTAATGAATGATATATATCAATCCGGATTTTATATACAGTCCAATTATACAGGTGTAATTTGTAGATTATTGTATTTTCTTTAGAGTATTGGTATGCGAATTTTCTCAGTTACTTAGATATCAAGTTGTAATGGATGTCTGAAGCTCTTTTTTTAAATAATCCGATAGTAACCTTTCTTGATTGTCGGAGAAAACTTGTTGACCTTTAAAAGCATTCAACTTGCTCTAGAACAGGGGTTCTTAACTGAGGGTATCCATATCACTTGAGGGTATGGGAACCAAATGCTGGAGGTATATGATTCGATCTCTAAAGTACAGTAAATTCAAGCTGTTGACATATTTGGAAGTCATACAGGCAACTAATATAAGGAATGGTGATGATTATTTCGACAGTTAAGTGAAGGGACCATTGGATAATCCATTGGGGGTCTGGAATCATCAAAAAGTTAGGAACCTCTGCTCTAGAATAATATTCTGAAAAGTTTGTCATATGAATTTTCGATTTTAAGACATAGCGAGAGTGATTTTTGTGGAATTAAAAAGTCCTCTTCAGCACTGTTAAATGACTAGTTAGTCGATTAACCCCACCTTCATCTAGTCAACAAACCCCGCTCGGATTTTTTGAAACTTTTAAGCCGATCACACGGAATATTGAGCAAAACTATAAAGACGTAATAAGATTAAAACAGTCAATTAAACACATTTTTACATGACATACATGGATATACTTAAAAATAAGTGTAGTCGATTATAACAAAACAAAAACTGCAACAAAAAAATTATTATTTCCCATAGATTTTTTGAATTTTGACGTTCCCACTCGCACAGCGTGAGAGCGTCTGTCACGACAGTGGCTGTTCCACATTCACGAGAGCACCACACGCATCGACATCGACAAACTAATGTCATACATTGTGAGATAAGGTAGTTATGCGCCATTAGTCAACAAACCTCGATCTCCCCTACTCCGTGGACTACTAGGTTTGCATATTAAATTTCACAATGAAACAGCATTTTAGTTTTAAAAAATTTAATTTATGTAAGAAAATTGGAACATCACACCCAAAAATGCAAGAATTTTAAAATAATTATCATATTTTTTTCATTAAATTTCAACGGTCTCTTTTTAATACAGTATATCTTTCACTGGCTTTCTTCAAGTTAATAATTTAATATTCAATTAAAAACTTAATACACAAAATAAAAAATAATACAACAAAACGAACATTCATTTTTATATAAATTTTATTTATAAAACTGAAAATGGCATATAAATAGATCTATTTAGTATTTACTATATTAAAAATTATGTAATATTTTTCACTACCAGCATCTTTAAATTAATTTTTTAAATTAATAAATATTTTGTATTTTCTGTTTTCAAAAACTTCTGAAACTCTTTCTATAACATTTTAATTTTTTTTTCTACTTAATACTTTCTGTACAGTATAATTATACACTAATTATTTTGTGTACAGTATAATTATATAATTGATTTACGATTTTTTAACTGGATATCAATAGTTTTGAAATGTATATCGGAAGGTGGAAACAGTGCTTATTATCGGAAGAATCCCAACAAAAATCGGACGATTGGCAGTCATGATTATGAATAATCATATAGATAAGATAAATTATTTAATTGCAAATATTTTGAATTACAGTCGATTTAAAAATATGCAGTATTTTTTATTCTTCAGTTATGCTATATCAAATGATATTAATAGAAGCCTATAGATAGTATGATAGTCCTTAAGCTCTATTTTTCTTCGAAAGATAGTAATAAAAGAATAAATATTATATTGATATAAGAACATTTTCCTTATTTTGTTTATGAACTTAATCACTAGATATTTTTTTTTTCATATTGATGGTATTAAAACAAAATGAAATTAAAATTTTTAGAAATGTTTTATAATAATTCGATTGACAATTGAAAAATTTTAAATTTACAAGTAATTTATACATTAAATATTATTGAATTAAACATCAATTGATTCAAATGATAGGTTTAGCTTGAAAGATTTATTCATTCACATTATTTGTGACTATGTTTCATTTCGTTAGTAATTTATTCATTCTGATGATTCTATGGTTTTATATATATATATGTTATTCAATATAAAAGAATATTTTTAACTCTTGATAATCTAGAATTATCTGGGGCCATTGATGCTTTACTATTTTTGGTCTGATGATGATTTATCAACTCTACCGATAAATAGTTATTGATATTTACAAGACGATGCCTCTGAAATTGCCATTTCTTTTTTTAAAATTTATGTAAATATTTTATGAGAATATTTTCCTTCTTTATTTCTTGCAGTTCACTGCTGTATATAATAAATTTCTTTGTGAAATTTTATATTTTTTCAATATTGAAAACTAATAAATACAGTATTTTAATTCTATTTATGTAGATAAAATAGAATATTTAATCAATTAATTTAAATATGAAGAAGTTTGCATTTAAATAACGACTGGAAAAGATACATATCGATAAATGTAATTATGACTTTCTATAAATATTCAAGAACATATTCATTAAAATTTAGGTAGGATAATTTCTATATAAAATATCATTGATTATTAAAAAAAATTAACTGTAAAATATATTTAAATTTTACATCATAAAATGCATCAAAATCAAAAGAAAAACACATTTCAGATAAAACAAAAATATATACAAGTAAATTTTTTATCAGTGTTTAGTTAAATAACATCATGTATTTTCTTCAGAAAACGTTCAAATTAATTCAATATTTTTTAATGCACAACAAATACTGTAATTTTAAACGTATAAAATTTTATAAATGTCGAAAATTCATCGAATATAATGCCAGATTATAACGGAATTATATTGAGATTTCAAAGTTACTAATCTTAATAAAGAATTATGAATGATCGTCTAAAATTTGAAGGTTCTATAGTATTTTTTCTTCATATAAGTCTACTATAAATTAGGAACAGATGAAAAAATAATTACATTATAAAATAAGTCTCAAATTCTTTCAAATTACTAAATGTGACAAATAATTTCGGAGATGAGGCGTTTTAATGTTTAGAATTCTCAAAATTATCAGGCATGTACTTTTGGTAATTAGAATTAAATTCTTTCAAATTACTAAATGTGACAAATAATTTCGGAGATGAGGCGTTTTAATGTTTCGAATTCACAAAATTATCAGGCATGTACTTTGGGTAATTAGAAACAATTCTAAAATTCGAATACTTTGCAATATTTGGTTTTCAAGATAACTCTGACCGAATAAAATGAATACAACATTTTTTTTTTACGAAAAATGGCTTTAAAATATTAATTTTGAAAATTTAATTGAAATAGTTTTGCAAACTTAAGGCTAAGAGTTTCAAATAATATGAATCGCGAAAAATTAATCGAAAATGATTATATAGCACTGTATTAATAATTTTATTTTTCAGTAGGGTTTAATCTATTATGTTTACTATATAACTAGAAAATGTCTTTTAGAAATCTTTTAAATTTCTCTCTAGCTGGAATATTGAAATTATAACAAATAATCAAAAAATTATCCTTCTGTATTATCAATTTTCTGATTGCATGGATAAAAATCTAACACGATGATTTTATGATAATCGAAGTTGCTCGATTGATTTTATAGTAAATACATAAAAATGTTGTTCGTTTTAAAAATACCGTTTTGCGACTCCAGCTGTGTTATAATGAAAGAACGGCTAATGAGCATGGAAACTGATTAAAGTAACATTAGTTTTTATATAAAACTTTCAGAAAATTTCAGTTAATTATATTATGAAATCTTAAATAAATAAAAAATTGTTTTGATAAACACTAATCTGAATAATCCAAATGAGTATCCTTATAGTAGGATTACTTTGAAACTCTTAGATCAGAATAAATTAATACAGAAGTCTTTTTTTTAATCGTGCCTCTAAAGCTTTTAATGATTTGTTCAGTACTTCTGTTGTTCTGGTTTGGGGGGGCCACTCGTTTATGTATTTTTAAAGGGTGTAATTTTTGAGATAAATAAATAAATATAGGTCTAAAGTTTCTAGTAGACTCAACAGATAAATATAATACTGTAGTTGTAATTAATTAATCTTACCTAAGTTGGTAAATACGGGTCATCACACTTTATTTATCTTTCCCCTATCATTAAACTAATATAATTTCGAGAACAGATGTCAATTGTATCAAAAACAAATTTTATGATGGCAGTTAATATCATAACATTAATAGTAAATAGAATATATTATAGTATTATTTTTAAGAATAATAATAATGTTTATAAAAATTTCATTATAAACTGATTATTTTTGCATTTTATCGACAAACTGTACAAAACAAAAATGTGATTTTATCAAATACAAGTAAAATAAAACAATATTCGGCGTATACTACAAAAATTACCACTTACCAACTTGTTTTGAAGATATCTTGTACCAAGTGGTATCTTCAGAATAGTTCACTAACGCATGAAAATATAAAATTTTCATGCGTTGGTCAACTATTCTGGAGATATACAGGAATATTTCACCGTATATCATTATTCAGCTATCAAATGGACGATTCTAAACATTCATAACGAAATTTTTAATATGGAAAGTTTATAATATTAACTTAAATCACTGCATACTTTCTAATAGCATTTTAATTATTTTACATAACAAATAAACGGTATAAAATGATACTGTATATGCCTTTAGGAGTATTATCTTTTATCGAATTAAAAAATATTATCTGTTGAGATTTATAATTTATTAGCCGGTATATTCGGCGTTTCCAGAGAATTTCTGGCACATCATTTACAGAGTGATATTAGTTTCCGATGTGTGAGTTTTTTGATCGCTACAAATGGTATTCAACCTGTAAGCATAACTAGTAAAAATCAAGACATTTGGATCCGACGTTACATGATGTCATCCGTTGTTGCGTCGAAACATTTGTCACATCATTCATTATTACGTGATGTCACAAAATGACGTAAGTCATCTATTGTTATGCCGTACGTCGAACTATTGTGGCATCATAAACTGATGACGTTCTGGACATCGTCCATTGTTACGTTGTATATCGATACATTTGTGATGACACAATTTCTACGTCATAGTGACATTATTCATCGATACTTCTATGTTGGAATTGTCGTGATGTCATTACTATGTCCATTCATGGCTACGTCATATTGACATCACCAAGACATCACACTCTGATGTCTTCCATTGTTACGTCGTACGCCGGAACTTGTTTGACATCATTAACTGTTACGTCACAATAGCGCCAAACATGGTAAAATTTATGACGTAATTCATTGTTATATCGCGACACATCACTCTTGTAAAACCATGACGTCATTCCAACTACACACTTTGCAACATCAAACAACTGTCTGAAGGCTTTAAACACTTATTTTAAATTACGACTCCAAAATGTGTCATCCTCTGGAGCGATTTTGACAAAGGATACCCTATTGTTATCCGTGGGATCAGGAAAAATCGCCTTGAAAAATTTGGTCACGATAGGTCAAGCGGTATGAGAGCTTACGCAGTACAGACAGCAACAAACATTGTGTATATAGATTAATAACTGTTTTAAATAGCGTCGTTTACTAGACAGTTGCTAAAGCAAGGCATTTTTTATAATCATAAAGTAAAATTTGCGGATATAAATTGCTAAATTTAAATATATTAGTGATGCATTATTCGACATACGTAATAAAAAGGATTGATTTTTGATCGAAAAATAATCTGTGCTTCTGACTTCTCAGCAGAAAAATTTTTCTTCTAGTTATTGGAGTAATCACAAAAAGATATAATTAAAAAATATGTATTTAATTAATAATATTACAATATTATTAATTTTTTGTCTTAAATAATGTTTAAATTCTAATGATACTTTAAATTTCTATTAGCATTAGAAAAATCATCAAAAGTTTGAAAAATTACTTTGTAAAATTAAATTAAAATTTCATTTATTGAAAGAAAAAACTAATAATGTATATCCTACGACAAGAAAGAAATGGGATATTATTATGAACCAGATAAAAAATACCAAAAATCTATTAAACTAGAATATAGTAATTATTGAAATTAGATATAGGAGTTATATTTCATTGATCAAAATGAATATTTTTAGCAATTTTCTTTTCATAAAAAGTTTAATAGTTTTAGAAATAACTATTTATAATATTTGTTTGCCTTTTTTTTCTAACACTTTTGGAAGTGCACTCTTTCGTGTCGTAATTCTTTTGATGTTGTTTTCAGAATGATAAATGAATACCTCCATTACGATTCTTTCAGTGATAATGAATGCGCTGCATCTCATGTTCTTCAAAACAAGAAACTGAAAGATTCTGTATCGGAAATCATAAAAAATAATAGCGAACATTAAACACACAATATATTTTTCCATAAGAATAGATTGATGGTATTTAACAGAGCGATATTCGTATTTAATATATAATAATAGTAAAGTGTTTTAACCAAATTAAACTAATCAAAAAATTATAAGAAATTACACTAAAATTTTCATTATTTAGTCATAAAATTCAGAAAATATTTTCAAATAAATCAGTTTTTAGTCAAAAAATGCATTTTATTGATTGACAAATTTTATTTATTAAAAGAAGAACGGAATATTTTTCTTAAAACAAACTCGAAAGTTTTTGAACAATTTGATTTCAAGTCCATCAAGAAAATTTATAGAAAATTTCATTTCTACTGTATTTTTAACAGTTCGTCTTTTTGATTACGCCATCTCTTTCTTCTCTTTTCTTTAAGGAATGAAGAATTTTAGTTGGTTTTCCTTCCTTTTCATTTTTCTTTTTTTGTTTTTTTAAAGAAAACCTGCAAAGAAAGCAAAACTTTTGGAATCTTTTAAATGACTATTTAAAGTACTGCTCACATAGTAAATTCGTGGAGGAGTTTTTCTATTATATCGAAAGTAGTTAGAACACCTGGACTTTATAGCTTTTATGTGTTTCCATATCTAAATTAGTTTACTTTTTTTTCTTAAAACATTTTTCTGGATTGAACTAATATTAGATAATTTAAATATATGACATACGAAATTAAAAAAAAAAAAAAAGTTAAAAATAGCAAACTTACATCACGCATATTAGCCGAACATCTGTATAGAGTATCATTTGTAAAAATATACACGTTACATACAGAAACAGTTACACTTATACAGCAATATTAATTACACTATGTTCTAATAAAAGACGAGGACGCTTATTAAATTAATTAACGAAAACTTAAATCTGGATCTTTATTTATTTATTTCGACGGGAAACTCTGAAATACATCTAGTTGATTACCATAGATGAACAATAAATATGTTATGTTATGTTAGTGGATCTCTGACAGTCTAGTAAAGGTCTTATTGAAAGGGAAGGCGTCTGATGGCTCAAGGCTACATCAGTCTGACTTTCTCTCGTGGGGAGTGTTGAAACGCTTATAAATAGCCCACACACGAAAACATCATCGTCAATTTTTTCCGAGTCTTTTACTAGTGTGGGATATTTGCTAGTAGAAATTTAATATAGGGTATCATTGGAATCTATATATCTAACAACAAGTAATCTCCTGAGAAGCAAAAACAAACGATTGCAAATATTACTTGGGATTGAAAATTTATTTTATTTAAATTATTATATGCTAGAAGCTAATATGATTAATTATTGAATCACGTTTCTTTATTAGGTACATGGAAATGCAGTAATACAACGTCTACCCGGAAATTCTTTATGTATTAAAATGACAGGTAAGTGTTTTTAATTATAAACTATCAAGTGCTGCTGCCTATAAGAAATGCAAGGAATCCATAAGCACTTTAAGCAGGAAAAATACACGCTTTATTATAAATTATGTATTTTTCTTGTTTAAAGTGCTTGTGGATTCTTTGTACGTGTTTTTAAATTCTATATATGATAAAATATCGATTATGAGCAGAATACAAGATAATTTCCAATAAATTGCTTAAATTGAAGTTTTTTTCCTAGTTTTAAAAATAATATTGATAAATCACTTGATATAATTTTGTTGGATAAGAAAAATCAATTCATTATTTAAGAAATTAGAAGAAAAAATATATAGGATGTGTTTTTATATATTGAAAAAATTCTTTAATTTAAAGATGTTTGTTGAAAAAAGATAAATTCTGCGGTTCTAAACGAAATGCTTTGTTTTTCTATATCTTTAAGAGAAATATTCGACATAAATATCCAGAAGGCATTAGCAGAGCCTCGAGAAATTCACAAACTTCGTTTCGATCAGATAGTTTCAATAGATAACTCGTGATGTTAGAGAAAAATTGTCAATGCTTGTCAGTTTTGCTAACCTCTTCTGCTACAAATGAAACTCCAGTCCAGTGAAAGTAGAAGTGGTTTGCAAAAGATAAAAAATAAAAATGATAGGAGTCAATCAAGTAAAGTATAAAACAAGTACTCGAGATATCAGTTTAGAATTCAAGATTCGTTAGGGAAACATGTTTAGTTTTTATTCGTTCTAAACCATTATAAAAAAAAAATCAAGTTACTTTCGAATGAGATATTTTAAAGAAATAATTCTAATTAACATAAATTTATATAAATTTTTAGGAAAATGTTTTCTTTATTACACGTATTAAAATTAAGGAAATTTGTTAATAACTAAACCATATTTTCATTTATAATATTAATTCTTTATATTGTAAAAGCAAAATTATGATTCATCATTTTTGTTAATGTCCTTGGAAAAAAATTCTTACTTCTTTTTTCTGATAAACAGAACAAAATATTATGTTGATTAGTAAAGATGAGAAAATCCACTTCTGAAGTGAAGTAGATGCATATTCCGCTCGAGTTGTTTCTCGATCGACGGAGATTTAGGAAAACTTGGAGCACTTGGCAGGAGATTAAAGAGAAAAGAGGCTTTGGTGCGTATATATCAACCCAGTTGCCATTGCTCCAAGGACACTCATAACAGACAATCTCACATCGAATAAAGACTTACCCGGATCTTGTGCCAAACTTAAGCACGATTTTTTTTTTATCTTTATTCCAATATCGGTTATATCGATTCTGTTCAGTCACTTGTTTTAATTAAGTATTATCGAGTTATGATATATAAAAAGTATTTGAAATTAAAATTAATATAAAGATTTATTAAAATTTAAGATGTGTCGTTTCTACAGATTCCGAGAGAGAACAAGATAAACAGCAAGAAGACAAAGAAATGTCAAGTAAGTAGATTAGGGCAGAGCGAAAAATGTTTCTACACTTAAAACATTGAACTGTTAGTCTATGTTTAAAAAATCCCCTTAATATATTATCTGTAACAACAAAATAAAAAAAAAACAAGACCAATCTATTCGATTATCATCTTATGTACATCTGGTGATAATTAACAACGCAGTATTATTAATTGTCTTCCAGTAATGGCCGGACCGTTGAAGATCACACTCTTTCAAACACTTCACAAGAGAAGACCCAAGCATCCAATAATTACTCCACGCACTTACAGGCTTTCTTTAATAGATACTTGTTACAACAGAACTACGGATGTGAGTGGATAATTAATTACTATCGGGTTATAAAATATTTTTAACGTTCTTCATAGGTTTTCTTCTTTTACAGAGACTATTATCACATAGTGATGAATGGGCATTTAATACTTTTAACTTAGATATTGCTACAGGAGGACGTTCTCTTTCTGTTCTTCTTGTTCATTTGTTTCAAAGTTACGGTTTAGTTGAAACTTTTAAATTGGATATGGTTAAAGTATGGAAATGCTTCAGTAAGTATTTCGTCTATTGATGGATTACTGGATTCTTTCGTTAAACTAACGAATCAAATTCGTTTAATAAAGTTAAAAAAAATTTAAACTTTGCAAATTATGAAAGAATTTTATTGTTATATTCAGGAATGCATTTATATTATAAACTAATAAAAATTCTGTTTCCAATCGTAAATGCTGTTTAAAATGAAAAAAAAAAAGACTAAAAAGGAAACTCGATGTGATCTATGTTGATCTTTTAAATAAAAAAAAAGCATTTTTAAAGTGGTTATTTACCGATATAAATTCTGAATATATTTTTAAACTTTTAATAAATTATATACAGGTATATATTTACATTCAGAATTCTTAATGGTCATTTTTTTAATGTATAAAAAGTCGATTTATTTTTAGAATCAAGTATTTCTGCCCCTGGCAATCATGTTTTTCTGCAATCCATATTCGCATTGCAGTCTAGCCAATTTGCTATGATAGTTTCTTTGGAGATTGAACATATTTCACTTTGACAGACTGTTTGGATGCGAAAGTGCAAAAAAAAAGTTTTCATATATATTTGCTTTATTTTCTGTGTTCTTTGATACAGTAAAATGTCTTTAAAAATTTTTATTTGCGATAATAATTATTTTATACGAAAATTTAAGACAGAAAAATAAATCGATTTTGAATATTTCTAATAAAGAACGAAAGAAAATTGCTTTCTAAAATTTAGTAAGCGTTCGTTCTTGATTTACAATCAATTTCTGACGTCAGCAGACAATGTGCTGACGTCATGTATTTCCACTTTAGATATGCTCTACCAGAGACGCCTTAACTGCTTACTTTACTTGTTAGCAGTATCGATTTTTCTCGTAAATTAAAAAAAAAATAAAAGATATTTTAAATCAAGGTGTCCTATTTTAAAACGAACATAAAATAAAAGTTTTTTTCGTCGTTAAAATTTTACAATATCGACGTTTTTACTAAAAATTTCTCTGATATTTAAAAAATATTTCAATATGTAAAAATAAATATTGATTTTAAAGAGTATTTTTTTTTTTATTGTAAATATAGCCGGAAACATTCCACTATCTTCTCTTCTCCTTTCAGGTATTATGGAAGCTACATACCACAGCCATAATCCGTACCACAATTCGGTCCACGCTGCAGATGTTGCTCAAGCTATGCATTGTTTTCTTAAAGAGAAAAAAGTAAAAACTCAGTTTCTTGTTTTCATATCGAACTTTTTTTAAAAAATAAAAAAAGTTATATAAAAAGTTTTTTAAAAATAGATTTCAGCGCATCTCACACCCACAGAAGCAATGTCTGCACTAATAGCTGCAGTTGGTCACGATTTAGATCATCCTGGTGTAAATCAACCTTTTTTGGTAGCTACTTCAAATCACTTGGTCCAACTATACCAGGTAATCATTCAAAATTTTGAAACTTGTTTTTCTAAATTGATTTTTTTTAATAACAAATATTCTCCTTTAGTGTTCTTCCGTGTTAGAAAATCATCATTGGAGGATAGCGATATCTTGTCTGAAGGAATCCGGAATATTTAATCATCTAGAGAAAAATATATGGTAAGTAGTAATATAATTTTAACATATTATTTTATTTATTTATTTGTGTAATAGTAAAATTTTGAAAGTGTTTGTATAAAGCTATCTGTAGTAGATGTGTTCTATAACTTACATATTTTCAAGTTTGTGTTGTAAATGTGATTTTTCCCGATAACAGCTGTTCTTGAATGATTTCTGTCTAAAGGGACGACATCCAATGGCAGGTCCGATCCTTGATCCTGGCCACAGACATCACTCGTCAGCAGAAATTCCTAGCGAAGTTTAAGGTGAGATTTTACATATTTTGAACTTTTCCTATTTATATAGTGTTACTCTGTTTTCTTAGTTTCTAAAATAGTTAAAGCATGCTAGTGTTTAAGATAATTTATATCTAGAAATGCATCTTTAGATACATTTAGAAAATCAAACATTGGATATGATGAAGGAGGATAACAGACATTTTACTCTTCAGGTAAAGTACTAGGGCCTATATATATTTTTTTAATTTTATAATGTTAACTTTGAAAAATTAGCATTCTAACATATGGCATTTGTTACATAATATAGATAGCTCTCAAGTGTGCAGATTTATGTAATCCGTGTCGACCCTGGTTGATTAGTCAGCGCTGGAGTCATCAAGTGTGCCAAGAATTTTATCGACAAGGTTAGTTAACAGATGTTGTGGTTTGGATAGTGTTACAGTATGTTATTTGTATTTTCCCATTCGTATCATATAAGCTAATTAAATAGAACCAATTTGTTAATTTAGGAGATTATGAAAGACAGCTGAATCTTCCAACTACTCCTACTTTCGATCGTAATAGGACAACAATAGCTAAAATACAAGCAGGTAAGGCTTGAAGATTAATTTAATTAATTTCAAATTAAATTATAATTTTCTTTTTTATACATATATATTATATAGATTTCTTTAAATTTATCGTTACGCCATTATTTGAGACATGGCACAGTTTTCTGGATTCTTCTCTGTCGAGCCAATTAGTGTTTAATCTTCATTATAACCATTGCCAATGGAAGAAAAGAGTAGAACGAGAAATAGATGAAACCATTCCTGTCGCTGGTCTTGTAATCCCTCACACAATCGACATTCCATCGCCTCACGATAATCGAGACTTATTGGTACCAGAAACATTAATGGAATCAGAAATTCCTATTACCAGGCATCCATGCGACACTTCGGATCTAGAAACTCCAACAGAAGAACTTAATCCAACAACAAGCGTCATGTCTCTGTCCAACCAGAAAAATGTACTGAAACTGAAAAGAGTCAGAGTGATTTCTCAAGTGGAGACGTATTTTTTTAAAAGGACTCGAGATCGGAAAGAAAGCAGAGAAAAATGCATTAATGGTTGCTGCACTCCACCTGATAGTCCGGTAAATAAAATTGAAGAACCAACAGATAAACCAACTACTACTTGGTGTTGGCACATAAGCAGAAGTCTATCAGAAGAAAGACCTCAACAACCTAGTAAAGATTTTGATTCTCCAGCACATTCTTGGAAGGGTTCTGTCAATAATTTAGTTCCAAATAGGATTAGATATAGAAGAGGTTCTGCACCAATGGTAATAGGCAGGAAATACGCCCAATGCCCATCTGATATGACGGAAGTATGTGGCGGTCTTAGAGGAGGAGGGAGAAGATGGTCAATACCTTCGGAACCAATTTCTGGTAAGTTGCTTTTCAAATTAATTCGATCTAACGCTAGAAATTCTCAAAAAAAATATTTTTAAAGGTACTCTCAACATAACAGGATTAAAAATAAGTAAAGATACTAGCAAGCATCATAGTTATGGCCTGTTAGAATCACACATTGCTATTACTTCGACAGAATGTCAGAAAGAAGGAAAAAATAAAGGCTTAAGAAAGTCTCACAAATTAGAAAACGACGGTAAATCCATCCTTTTAATGGGATCTCCGATAGTATTTTCCTGTGTAGCACCGACAGGTCGTCGAGGATCACTTCCCACTGATCTTCCAATTTCTTTGATGCAGACCGATACTAAAATAGAAAAAATCACAAAACAAGAACAATGGGACCATAACAGACGACGTTCTGCAGGAGAGATCCTCAGCGTTCTCTTTGGTTCTGCAGGGACTCTAACAACAATACAAAGTCTAGACTCCACTTCCAAGAGCGTCGTAAGTTATCGACGACGTGGTTCCGATGGTCTAGAATTGTTGTACGGATTCTGGCGTTCTAGAAGAGGAGATTATAGTGGGCAAGTATTTGCTGGTAGATACAAACTACCGTTAAGTCTGGATACTTCGAATATACCAGACTGGAGTCCAAAGAGAGAAGATCTTCGACAGTTTTGCACAAACTATCTTTTTTCTACCGGTCAAGGAGGAAACTCAGGGATCTCGACTTTTAATGAGCATATATGTCAACGGAGAGCATCCGTGCCTATTAGCGTTTCATCTTTGACAGCAAACTCAGGTGAATATATTTTATATATATATATATAAAACAAGTTGATATTCCCAATATTTAGGTATTAAGATAATTTTATAAAATCAGAATAAATTTGATGCCTACTTTTGCACAGTGACGAATTTTGAGAAGGTTTGAGAGGTTAAGATACTCCAAACATTTTTGGAAAAATATTTAATATGCCTTTATATATTTTTAATCTAGAATTTATAAAAATGGAATCACAGTTAAATCTAATATTTAAAATATAAATGTAACTATCAAATACGTTTCAACACATTTTTTTTGGAAAGCAATTGCCAAAAGACAGCTGTCTTATTTAATGTTTCACTATGAATAAAGCTTAAACTATTTCTTTATTTGATTTGTATCATATTAAAATACAAAGTGATAAACAAAGATTTAATTAATAATTTGAATTAATTCAACGTTTATGATATTAAATCATTAATTTATTTTGCAACAAATTTCCCACTTTATAAACTTATTATCTATCTATCTATATATAAATAAATATAGGCCTTTTATAAGTAAAAATATTTAAATAATTTTAATCCTACATTAATCAATATTTTTGTCATATTAAGCCATAAATCATTACATACTCATATTTCCAAGACTAGAAACAACCTACTATATCCTTTTTTTTTTGAATAAATAATTCGAATAATTTTTAATGTTATATTTTGTGCTTAAATCAATGAATTTTTGAATTATAATTATTGCTGTAATATATAAATAAGGGCGAGTTCATCATAAAGCAAACAAAATAAGTTCTATAAAAAATCGATGACACTATTATCATCTATTTCGGTTCGGTTAGGTTAGTTTACGGCTGATTCACACAACGGATATACTCCCGATTATCTGGGTTGGATTATCCGGATTTCGGATTAACCAGGATAATCCGCAATCCGGAAGTGATGATTAATTATCTATATTTTATCTTGATGCGCCATCTAAAAGATTTTAAAATGTCCTAGATTAATTTCTTTATTATATCTTAAATAATAGGCGATAAAAATTAGAATCAAATTAAAATTAATTAATCAAATATTTCAATGATTCCTTACTGCAAATAAACCAATTTCTTGTTTCATTTTTCAATAAATTATAGAACATTTGGATATACTGTATGTATATATGCAATTTATTTATTTTTTAATATTAAATGCTTATTATCCATAATTATGATTTTTTTCGTATTTTTCGGATTATCCAGGATAATTCGTTTCCGGACTACTCTGGTTAACCGGGAGTATACCGTATTTGGCGGCGGCCATTTTTAGAATCCATTACGGGTTGGCCATGCAGCCATCTGGCTGAATTTCTCGTAAAAATCTTCCAAAGATGGGACCAGGATTCAAAGCCAGATCCAGGTGGAAAAATGAAGTATCTTCAGGCGTCTAACCAGGCTGGCTACATGTGAATGTTTCAGTTAGTTTTCTTTTTTCTATATTCTCTTAGTGTGAAAAATATCGGCCAGATAGTCATGTGCGTTTGCTGCCACCTGGACTGGATTCAGTTCCGTATATATCTGTAGTTTTTTTCAGTGGTATCCAAATCCGGTATCTGAGCTCCACCCTTCAAATGACGGTCGACTTTGCCAAGAATGTGGGCAGTGGGCATTGATTGTAGATTAGTCCCGCCATTTCTGACTAAAAAGAAATATAAAATATGAAAAATGAAAGGCAAATGTAAATTATTTCCATGTGTTCCTGCTGATCATTGACGAATCAATATTTTAATATTTTTGACATAAATGACTCCAATAAAAGTATTGTACTAGTCAAATTACATCTTCACTTATGCTATATGAAATAAGAAGTCTTTTATACTTTAATGGTTGGCTTATAAATTATCTATATAAACACAATAGCATTTATAAAATCAAATATTGTGATTAATTTATACTAATATTTTTAATTGTGGTTAAATGTCAAATATTTTCGTTACCCGTAGTTTGATTGAAATTTCCAATGTTTAAATGAAGCTGAACAGTTAATGATTATAAATATTTAATATCTTTACAATTACAGCGATGATGATAATTCAATCTACTTAATGCGAACGATTTAAATGAAATATTAATAGTTTAATCTATTAATTATATCAAAATGAATTTCATCATAATTATCTAATTTAAACCATATTCGAGTTCATAATATAGTAAATTTTCAATATAATGAGTTAAATATTATATGTGAATATCTATAATAATTTATATGTAATACAATAAATTGATTTTAGTACAGAACCACTCAATAATATTTAATATTATAACTAGCCAAGCTATCCGGCATTGCTCAGGAATTCCAGATAAGTAATGCAGCTTATGTGACAACTCTTACGTCATTATGACATCTTCATCCTGGCCAGTAATAAGAATATTTTAAATTAGTTTTTAAGTGAATTTATAAGTTAGATTAATGTAAATTAGATTGCCGAATCACACGGGATACTTTTAGCGACTGCCACTTTTAGAGTCCTTTATGAAAATTCTTTTATTATAGCATTTTGTGTCCAATTTAAAATTTGATTTTACCAGCATATTACATCACAATGACATTATCACTGTGGCGACGTAACATCAATAATGCTTTTACGCTCTCGTCCATTGCTACATCGCGATGACATCATAATGGCATGGCTATGACGTCATAACGAATTCGAACATAACTCTTGACGGTCCGTTTTTACCAATGAAGTTTAGCGAAAATTGACGTTTAAATTACAGTTTAGAATTAAGTTGTGTTTCTTCGACATCAGTTAAGCGAAAACGATAGCTTAAGCCAGCGATTAAACTAAATTAGCAAAACTGGTAGTTCAATAGCTAAACCAAAATTTACAACGGCAAAATGGCTGCTTTAGTAATAGACTTTTTATGTTTAGAATAAAAAAAACATTAAAGCCATCTTTACTGGTTTACATTCGAACGATAATTCATTTGCTTCATATTTTCATAATAATTAGGCCGGTCTAAATTGTCGAGCATTTCTTTTTCTCACATCCAACTATTGATGGCTAATGTTAAATTAAATGGTCTTAATAAAAGACATTTCTTAAAAAGTTATGTCATTATTTATGTTATTTTCGATAATTTCATAATAATGTTTAATCAAATTTATTATTATTGATTTTTCGGCTTCGCAGAAATTCTGCAATCAAATCTTTTTGCATTTCTATATCGACCGCCATTATTAATGCACTCTTTGCAACATGGGATAAAATTAATATTGACCAATAGTGTCCTTCGTAACAAAATAAACTCCAGATTTGTTAATTTAAATCTGAATTTCATTGATGAAACGATTTTCGTTAACCCGTCATTTATGTTAGGTTATAATAAATGATGATTTACAGAACTCGAAATTAAATGTCGTTGGTGAAACAGGCCTTGAAGGATTTAAATGAAGGCACTTCTTTGCCGCCCTAAAATGCCTCACCCCGAGGCGATCTCAATCCAGGATAACCTGTATCAGGTATATTATCCGCGGAGTCATGCAACTCTTTATACACTGATTGGCTTCGACGGATCAAACGGTGCAGAGCTAGAGCCAATGTGGAATAGACAACAGACAAACATTGGATTTATAATAATTAAATTTCAATAAAATTGCGCATAGAAAATGCAAAAATAAAAGTGAAAACTAAATATTTTAGAATTTAAGCATATCAAAATATTTAAATTATTTTATAACCATTCTTGATTTACTTTATATGTAATAACTTACAATTATTGTATTTAATTCCGTAATTTCTTTGCAGGAATGCAAACTGTTTTGTTCTGTATTAAAAATAAATTTCAAAAATAAAATCAATCATTATTTCTTCCCTTATAGTCAACCATTTTCTGTATAGTTAAACACTTCTTTCCACTCATTGGGTTAATGGCAAGGGATTCCATTACCCATCACCTCTATCCACACACTTGGTGAATCTTTTTTTGTCAACAGATGACACCACTTTCCAATCTGTAAGAATACTAAATGACTGGGTGAAACAAACCCTTCCACAGGCTGCTGCCCATTCCTGTGGAGGATTAGGATCGACAGGTCAGGCTTACATCTCATTCTCATGATAAGCATTTTCAAAAGATAGGATCCAAGATTGGAATTTGGATCCTCCAGAGTGGAAAGCTGAAGCATTTCCATGTGGCTAATTTAGCCAATTCCTCTGGTGGGATCAGCCATAAGTAGAGAATGGAGTTTGAGTCAAGCCCGAATCATCCCGACTAACTCTGCAGGTGTAGGGCCTGGAAATTGAACCTGGTCCTCCAAGGTAGAATGACAACATGCTTCCATCCAGCTGACAATCATTATATTTCATTATTAAAAATTATTATTTAAACAATTAAATTGATTATCATATTCTATATGAGCAAAAAACTCACATTGTTGAATATTTCTGAATTGGATGCAAATGTCATATGATAAATTTTAATTTTTGTATGCACAGAGCTTGTACTTATAAAACCATATTACTGACTACTACAGAATTGAATACTATCAGATCTGTAATATCAACTTCTACCCACTCCTTGAAAATATAGTACTGTATATAGTTTGTCATTAAAGACAATGATTTTTAATTCAATATATCTAAAAATTATTGGCACTTATCATAGTATCAGTAATCTGCATTACCAATGAATTTGACATTTCCTTTATTAATTATGAAGAACGTTTCTAGTCAACTTTAATAATAGAAACAGATGGAGAAAAAACAATAATGATGGCATAATCTTCAACATCCTAGATCCATCATTTTTTGATAGGTAGAAATGACCATCTTAATAGAAATTCAATGGCTGAACCAGTCTTTCAGAGAAAATGTAAGGCCTGAGATGACTAATATTTTTGAGGCCCTTCAAAATTTTAAATAAAAACTGTAGACAAGAAAATAAACAATTATAACATTTATTTATTTCACAGAAGCTTGCTTGCATTTAAAATGACAAAATTGACAAATATACAGTGATAAAAAGCCCTTAAAATCATGAGGCCTGGGGCAGCTGTCCTTCTTGCCCCCTTTGATAGGAACTGGGCTGAACCATAATTTTTCATTGAATTTTCATAGATATTGATGATGTAAAAAACCAGTGGTAAAACATTTGCCCAAGATAAATTTTTGAAATAAACATGTAAAAATATTTGAAATGATTTGCCACTTAATGTATTGGAAAATATACAAAAAAAAACAGGTAAGAAAAAAACAATGTAAGGGCATACTCATCCATTATTAAACAATATTATATCCAAAATTATATTCTTTTTGTTTTCAATTAAAATAAAAATATGTACAAACCAACAAATCTATACAGGTTGACTATCAAAAATCCGGCCATCGAAATTCCGGTTCCATCAGTTTTCCGGCACCAATGTCAGAGCACATTTTTAAATGTGCTCTGACATTGGTGCCGGAAAACTGGACATTGGTTTCTGGAGGTGTCATTTATGTTTTGACTGCCTCATACTCTGGAATCAGATGTTTAGTCATACTCGCCACCAGGGTGGCCAGATTGGCTTTTTTGATGCCAAACAAGCTCTTTTTGGCTTTTTTAGACACAGTTGGCGTTGGAAATTTTTTTAACATTTTGGCGTTTTTTGTTTATTGGCAATATATAAAATCTTTTAACGTTTTTTGAGGATACAGCAACGAATTAAAATTCTGTAGAACTATTTTATCTAGTTGAATTAACATTGTGTAGAACTACAATCTTCTATTTAGTTATTGAAAAATAAAATTTCATTCGCTTTTCATTTACTCTTTAATTTTATTTCTTTAAAGCATTGTAGTAGTAGTCTTTTCCCGTAAAACATATATATATATACATCAGAAATCCATAATTTTGGAAAATCCGACAATCCTCAGGTCCCGAGGTTGCCGGATTTTTGATAGTCAACCTATATTTTATAAGCATACTTATAGATAGGAATTAAAATACCTGTAAATATCTTAGTTTATTTTTGTATTCATTTATCATTACTATTGATAATTTATTATATAATTTACCATATTGGAAGTACTATAGTTCTATTGATCAATTCTAATATCTTTATATATATAATACTCCTTTCTTTACAAAGGAGCAAAATTTATTTAATTTTAGATTTTATTTATGCATTAAAATGAATATTTAAAAATATTAATTAAACAATATGACTCATTAAAATTGTATGTGAATTTAAATCTTCTGGACTCTGGTACATGGTCCTTGTTGTTTCTTAGAATGTTAAATAAATTAGTTCCCTCTTCCATGCCATTCTGGATTGCATCTCTCTTAATGGTTTCTTAATGACATTTTGTAAGGCTTTCGTATACACCATAGTATAGTATCGGTGTGCACTTGTATCATCATGTTTGGGTAGTCTACTTGGCTGTAGATCATTCATCTTTTGTAGTACCTTATCCCGTATCCCTTTTAACGTCTTATATCTATATCCGAATTTAAGGCCATATTTTATTATGTAATTTACCTCCGACATCTTATCTTCCCACTTAGTAATATGGGTATTGACTCTATTAAAGAGCCATTTAAAAGCAGCCAGTTTGTAAGAGATAGGGTCATAGGACCATGCTGGAATTAACACTGGGGTGTACGATTGCTTCCTAAATTATGAGGGAGTACTTGTACCTCAGCTGGCGTATGCTTCTTTGCTTTTAATGTTGGCCCAGAACGGCTCCCTTAGTACTCTATTTGAGTGGAAAGGGGCAATCAAAATTTAGCCACCAAGCTTACCATACAAAAGAAAAGAAAAGAAAGATTGCTTCCTAAATACTTTTGTGATATACTCATTTCTTTCCGTTGTTATATATACATCTAAAAAATGGAACTCTCTTTTGGATGTTTGTTCAATTTTTATTTTGAGACCTAATGATTCATCATTGAGCTTTTCAATCAACTGGTGGTTGTACTGCTTGTCTTTCCATATGATGCATACATCGTCGACATATCGTATGAAGAGTTTTATGTCAGATTTAAGGGTCTCGATGATATGTTTCTCTTTAAATCTAATGACAAGTTCAGCCATTACTCCAGCAAGTGGACCACCTATTGGCACTCCCTTTCTTTGTAGGAAATATCTGCCTCGAAATCTGTAGTAGGAGCTGTATGTGATCAGATGGCATGCTTCCCTTATGACCGTGGGGTCGCATTCTTCTCTAGGTAGATGTTGGAGTATAAACCTATATAGCATTAATGCCGCTGGTGCTTGTTCAATGGATGGGTACAATGACTCGTAATCAGCAATAGTATAGGTTTCATCTGGTAATGGGCCGTTTTCAAGTAACATTCAAGTATTTAACATTCTAAGAAACAATAAGGACCATGTACCAGAGTCCAGAAGATCAGGTGTATATAAGATTCCCCTTACGTACAGTCATGATCATTCCCAAGCATGGTACATTGGCAGTATGAAAAGGAACTTAGCCAAGAGAGTTAATGAACACAAGAAAGATTTACTAGAAGGGAGACTGACAACAGCCTTGGCCAACCTTGCCTTTGAGAAGGACATAGATATTCAATGGTCAGAAGCGAGAGTTCTCAAGCCAGTATATGGAGCTAAAGGGATTACCACTATAGAGGCCATAGAAATTGAAAAGAGGAAGAAAGAAAGGAATATTATTAATACTAGCACCCCAATTGACCTCCCTGTAGCATGCAAATGGTGTGCAGTCAACAACATATAATCTTCAATATCTATAAGGCACACCTAAGAAAAAACACCAATAGGAAGTATTCAATGAGCTTACGGACTACAATAAAATCTTAAACGTCTAGAGATTCCCTACAACGATTATACGGAACCAAAATAATGGACATGTAAAGAATGATAAGGATTTTACGTGCAGAACCAGCTCATAGGAGTGTCATACTAACTTAAATTATTATAACTTGCATATAATTTTTAAAAACTTTTTATAGCTTGAGATATGATTTATGAACTAACATTGTATATGTTTGTCTTACCATTTTATATATTTTAGTATATTAATATTTGGATGTTTTTGTAAAATTAAGGTGTACATGTCTAATAATTTTTTAGTGTTACATGATATTGAATGATTACGTAGTGTATGTTGATTATATGTATTACATATTATAACTGAAATTACAATAAGAATATGTTAGAATATGTTTGTAAAATTCTTTTTGAATTTAGTTCTAAACGATGCATATTCTATTTAGAACAACGTTCAAAACTAATATGTTGTTTAAATAGTGTTGAGTCTAAATAAGCATACTGAAGAGGGACAGAATATGTCCGAAAACGTTATATGCTAATAAACTGTTATTACCTTGCTTATAGTGCTTTTATACTTTGTGTTATAAGTAGATGCATATTTGCCACTCTGAATAGACATTCTATCATATCTTTCAATACTTATATTAATGAAATTTAGATTTTTTAATAATAATCTGTTTCAGATGGTTCAAATAATGGAGAAATGGATGAATGGGATAGCCAGCATATGACTGCAATGGAAGCACCATTATATCAATCATATACTGTATTTATGATTCATAAACTGGGTAGAAATACTGAAGTTCAGCTTGGTAAGTGAAATTTAACAGATTTCAATTGATAAAAAAATTAATAAAAATTAAAAATAATGAAATTTAAATAAATAAAAATATAAAAGCATGCAATTTATATAAATATTAAAATAACAATATTTATTCAGTATTTTATTAATTAATCTTGATAATTAAAATTTCATACAAAATTAAAAATTTTTCTGATTAATATAATAATCATCATCATAAAGAACAGAACTAATACATAATTAAATATTTGTACAATTAAGAAAAACAACAGAAAAATATGATAAAACTTTATGCACTTACCTTTTAGCTTCCAGTTTATAAGATCCCACATTGAGGAGAAACCAAAAAATTCTTATACTCATCATGACATGGATGTGCTAGAGATCTGAAATTTGGTCCTCCAACTCTTCCTTCCCTATATGTCCATCTCATAGGGCCACACACTTCTCACATGTTGAAACAGTTGTTTCATCTTATCTTTGTAGTAGAAGTTGACAGATTTGGAGACATACCAGCTCTCCACAGCAGTAATGATCTTCTCATCACTGAAGAACTTCTTTCCTGTAAATGTTTTTCATATTTCAAAACAGGAAGAAGTCTGATGGTGCTAGATTGGGAGAATATGAGGGATGGGACAAAGTTTCATAGCAGTATTTGTGCAGAAAAGTGACTGCAGAAACACATCTTTTGACAGCAAACTGTCCTTTCCTTGATACTGTTCCATAACTTTTGTAGCAAGTTTTTGTAGTATGCCTGTTATTGTCAATCCTTTTTGTAAGTAATCTGTCAGTATGATACCTTTGCTGTCCCAAAACACATACAACATGACTTGCTGGCTGGTCTTTTGGGTCATCATGTGGGCTAGTGTGACCATGTTTGAATTCCCATTTCCATCATTTCACAGTCTTATATGAGTGGATAATCCTCATCATACACAGCTAACATCTCTTTATGGATTCTTTGTGCAGTTTTCCCTTAAAGATGAAGGTACTATATCATGACTTTATACTCAATTTTGTCCAACCTGACACCTTCTATTATCATCATCTAATTCTAATTAAACAGGAGCTCTCAAAACAAAAAAAGATATATTAATAAGAGAGGTTACCTATCATTGTTTACAATTTACAAATCTATAGTATATATATAACATGGTGAGGTAAGAACATTTTGGCCTCCATATATGAGCAACTGCAATTTGTATTTTGATTTTGATTTATGAACCCATATCTTGTATTTTTAGATTTAAAAAAATTTTTTTTATTCATTCAGTTTTATTGGAAAGAAAGGATTAATTTTTTTTTGTTTTCAACATCTCAGCACCATTCTTTGAAAAATTTTTGAATAAATGCTTCTTATAAGTAATTATTATTAATTGTTATTTTCTCACAAATTATACTTTGAAATATCTGAACTGCAGCAGATACATAATCTCATTATGAACTTTTATTAAAAAACTATCTTGTAAGATTGCATTATTACTTCAATATTTCGTACTTGTAATTTGTCCTTATTTTATATAGTTAGATGACATTTTAACATATTTTAATAGAAAATGATAATATATTATGATGATATATGAATTCAATAAAAAGGCAGGAAATATAATTGTTTCTAATTTTACTTTAATAATTATTTGATAATTTATATAGATAAATTTGACAAAAAATAATAAGCACAGCACCATTCTATGTAAAAAGAAGCAAAAACTATAAAATTGCAGAAAGCATTTCTAGTTTTTAATAACCCTATTCAGTCTACATACGAAAAATTTGAAAAAAATTTTTTCGAACTTTTTTGTACACAGACTGAAGAGGGTTATTAAAAACTAGAAATGCTTTCTGCAATTTTATAGTTTTACTTCTTTTTACTTAGTGTTAAAACATACACCTGTCTCAGTGCTATATTTATTATTTTTGACTTATCAAGACTGGTTTGTAATTTTTAATAGGATAAATTTGACTTATGTAAGAATTGCATTTCTGATGATAACAAATGAGTCAGTAAGCTCTTATGCATATGTTCAAAATCAATTCACAATTGAATTATTCTCTGTTAAAAATCATTCTTGCAAAAAATGACACAAATTTGTCATAGATTTATTATAGATATATGAAGAAGTCTCTCTCAAATTTGTTCAGTTGTTTATATTGCTAATGGATATGTCATATATGCATCATCGTAGACTACTTAATGTAATGAAACAGTGAAATTGGTCAAATATGTTCCTTTTACAAGCACTACTACTTATATTGGTCCCAGATTTGTTTTCTCATGAATTCTTGAAACATCCTGTGTATTCATTGATAATGATATTTTAATCATTTGTATGTCTAATTGAAAGGAATTTGTATATTGGGTTTTGTTTCTTGCTCTATTTTTAGGGGGTGTCATTTTTTTTTGCAACAGTATATATATATATAACAGTAATATACTGTTGCAAAGAAAAAATATTGAGATTATATATTAAGATGATATATTGAGATTATATCATAATGAGATTATGTATCTGATATTACTATGATACAAAAATGAATCATAGTAAGATAAATCAGTTATAAACTAAAAATGTTTGAGTGTATTAATTATAAAAAAAATGTTGGAAGTATTTTAAAATTTTTCTAATACAAAATGCTTATAAGAACATGTTAAGCATACTTATATTTAACACATTGTCGATCAAGGCCATTTAAACATCGGTGAACATTTTCCCTTAACTTCACCAAGCCAGTTTTAAACACAGGCAACTGAATTCAATTCAATGTAAAGTTATTTTCATATCTAACACTTCCTCAGCTCTTTAGTACATAGTATGGCAATGTTGTTTATACACTCAATACAAGTGCTTCCATCTAGGAATAAATTTTAAAACTGTATTTATTTTTTTCCCTAAGACTGAAGCAAACCAGCACCACATTCATTCTTCAATTTTAGTTTTATAAGAGATTGATGTTTTCTAGATGATACCAAAGTTGTGTATTTGCTAAATGGGTTATTTATTTATTTTTTTTATCATCAAATATTTAGAATTCAATGAATTGTCTAAATATGATAGACAATAAACTGTAAAATATTTCAAAATTTCATAAAACATCAATTTTTATTCAAAAAATTTTATTTTTCAGAAAAATAGGAAATTATTTTTTCTCTTATCTCAAAAAATTTCAAATCAATACAACTTGTTGCAAATTTTAGAGAGATTTTTAAAAACTGTCAATCCAGAATACCATAGACTGCATTTAATGTTGGATATCACTATGTTAATCACCTGTGATTAGACTTTGTGACAAAAGTTTTTTTTTCTCAGTTTTCTGAAGCAATTTTATTCATTTATTTTTGAATTATTTTAATTCATTAAAAGAACCAGAGCTAAACTGGCCTGCCAGAACAGTGCAAGTTTCCTGGTGAGCTATTGTAATTGAAAATAATTAATTTTTTTATTAAAATAGAAGGCCTAAATGTGTTTACAGTCCATGTCACTTAGTATTATATCTGAGTGGAAAATGGTAATATCTATTACTAAAAAAAGTGTTTCTAGTCCAGACCTGAACAGAGCATGCAGCAGATCATTCTGAATTTAATTTTTTTAAATAATTAAAGAAAAGAATTATTATTAATCACTTTCTGAAAATTACAAAACGGTATAAATTCTGTGTGAAGCTGAAAATTTCATATTTATATTAATATAATGAAAGGAATATCAGAATTGTAGTTAAAATGCATGAATATTTAAGAGAAGAAAAAATGATTTATTAAATATCTAGTAAATCGTTTTTTTTTTCTTTTAAATGTATTACATTTATGTTCTTTATGTTAATTTTTGTTTATGATTTCAAGAAGAAAATATTGACGAAAAATATGAAGTATTGAATATTGGAAAATTCCAAAAGATTTTAGTAATATCTAAGAAATCAATATTTGTAAGAGATTTTTAATCATTGAGAATTAAAGAAACAAATTAAATGAGCAAGAATTTTCTTGTTTGTTCTCTATGAAAAATGTTATGTACTAAATTCACTGGTTAAAAATCAATTAAATAATAACTATTTTTTAATTTAAGAGATTAAAAATTGTAAGCAATCTATATTATATTTTCACCAAACTGTTATATTTAGACATCTTTTTTTTAAATTTTCAATTTAAAAAGTAAATTGATAGAAGATGCTTTGCAGTTTGTTTATTTTTTTCACTATATTACTATATAATCTATATAATAATTTGTTTATCCTCATTAGTGTCATATACAACTTTACACTGAAATATCTCCAAGACTATGCAATAAAATTTTATAAATCCTTCTGATTTGAGTTTTTATAAGCTGAACTTAAAGTTTGTGACTATTAAATATTCTTTTAAAATACTCGTTCTAAAAAAATATTAAAAAATTCAAATATCTCAATTTTATAACTTAGGACCTGGGTCTGGTCCCGGATTTTTTCAGGGTACTGGGCCTGGCCTGGTGATCCTTCACCATCTGGCCCCCCTCCACAGGTGTGGATGCAGCCCATGGTTGGAATTGGCCCTAATTGGAAAGAGGGTGAAGGTTTATACACAAGAAGGTTTATACACAAAATAACTTGCGTGCAAGATGATTTTGAGCTGCAAAATGGTATAATTTTGTAAAGTCCCAGTAATAATAGTACCAAACGAAAGAAGTCAATCTATAAGTAGACTTTGTCCGCCAGGGGAAGTTTGTGGCTAGTTTGTTTGGTTGATTCGAAAATGGTTTATCCCGTTTGTTTGCTGTTAATATGCTCTTTTGATATTCCAAACTTTGCTATTTTTACAGTATAGTGGGTAGAAATTCTTTTTCTGTTTTATTAAAAATTTAGATTGGTATGATAAAATAGTCATTTACCACCTTGGAGAACTGGTTCAATTCCAGACATTTACATTCTCTGATACAATAAATATGAAGATTTAACCCGGATTTTTTTTAATTGATTTTTATTTATTTTTTTCTTATTATTATTTTGGATATTTTATTTTACTTTAAGGATTAATGTCCATTTAATTTCCTCTACCTCAGGAAATTATAAATTATGAGTTATGGGACAGACTGCTGTCTTCGAAATGAATTCACTTGTCACATGATGTTTTCTATTCTAAAATAATATCACTGATCAAATTCAAGAATTATAGAATGGTCTATTATCAAAGATTTATAATCAATAAATAAGTATTGTCAAATTATAAAGAGGATAATATACTAAACTCAAGGACAGTTCAGCAATAATTAAACACACTATTATTTATAATGAAGTGCTTTCAGTACAAAATACATAAAGACAACAACATGAATTGTTTTATCTGTAAACTAAACTAAAGTTCTTACAAGTGTGTGTAAATGAACTGTTGACTTATCAAAGTTTTCATAAAAAGTATTTTTGCCACTAGGGAAATGACAAACGAATGACTTTCAATTTTCTCTTTATGATATTGAAAGCTGATTGCTTTTTGTATCAAGGTATGAAGGTAGAAAAATAAATTATTATTTAAGGTCAATAATTATTTCTGATTAATAAATTTGTTGTTGTTTTTGAATCTTGGATTGACAATTTAAACAAGTTTTTCATTACTAACTTTTAATTTATTATTGTTTCAATAAAGTTTTAACACTTTGCAAGTATTTTTGGATTTAATTAATATTTTTTTATTATTTAATTTGTTTGTTTTTGAATTTATTCAATTTCCTAGTTTATAAGTGTACTAAAACTTTTTTATCTTTAGTTCTAACACTTATTTCATTATTTTAAGAAATATGATGTTCCAACTGTGTTTTGCCAAATTAATACTAGAATAGTTTTATTTTTTCAGAATCTGCTTTCTGAAATTAGAAAACCTAGTCAGGCAGAACTCTGGAACCTGCAGAAGCATTTACTATTAAATTAAATTATAATTTATTAATAGTTTTGAATATTACAATTTTACATGAACAATAAAGAGCAATTCTCCTAGTTCTATGACTCATTATAATTAAGTTTCACTGTTATTTCATTTCCTTTGTGAATTTTATTATTATACATTAATTACAAGCACACTGTGTATTTGAATACATATCCTTATATATTTATCCAATAACTTGGCTTCAGATTAGAAATGGGTGTGAAAATTTTGTGAGGTAATTCTTTTGTCGATACAAATTATTACCATTGTCAGTCATTTCTGTCCATTTATAATTTATTTAATCTACAATGGGGTTATCAAAATGTAACCCCAATGTAAGTAGTGGAGCATCTGTACAGTAGAATGCATTAACAAAAAAATATAATGTAAAAAGCTACATAGTTATTTTAAGATATTATAGCAATATATCAAGATGGCAGAATTTACACCAAAAATCCTGATTTATAATCTGAAATTTTTATTCAAATATCTGAAATAAGAAATTTCTAATTGGTGTACTTATGAAATACATTACAAAATATTTTATATACAGTGAAAACTGACTTGACAACCACAATTTTATGGGAACCAAATTTTTTCCTATAGAAATAATGCTATTTGACCTTCCATAAGACGACCACCTTCCTAACATGACCACTACCATCATTTTTACAGACCAAACATAAAGTGAAACCTACTAAAGCTGTAGACATTCTGCAACTAATAACAGCAAAGAGATAAACCAAGCACTATGCAGAAATTTTCTGCATAGTGCTTAGTTTGTCTCTTTGCTAATAAAGTGAAACCATCTATGACGACCATAATTTTTTAATATCACTACTAATTGACTATCTTTATTGTTTACATTAACATTGTTTTCTTTTAAACTTAAATTTTATTATGCCAAACCACTACAATTGAAAAAATTGCACCATGTGAATTTTCCCCCATCATTCATACCATGAGAATGATGTAGAGTACTGGAATAACAAAATCATGGTGTCATTTCTACTTTAATGTGATGTCTTTTTAATATGCACATTACTTAGATTTGTATCTAAGTTATGATAATTAAATTTTGTATTAAAAATGCTAAAAATCAAAACTTGAAGGCCTATGACGAAGTGATATAGGGAAAACAGGGAAAGTGAAAACAACCAGTCATTGGATCCTGATGTTTGTGTTCTACGCAAGAGTATTAATCAAATGTAATTTCATACTCATGTGATGCTATCACTGCACTTTGGATGTTGAAACATGGCTAAATGGAAAGTTAATGCCTTGAATTTAGAACAGCGAATAAAAAAGATTGAAGACAGTAAGAAAGGACTTTCTGAACGAGCATTAGCAGAAACATTTAACGTGGGGAAAACACAGATCCACAAAATATTGTCTCAAAAAGAAATTCTGTCTAAACAAAGGAACAACAGAAATCGCAAATTTAAGCAAATGATACTCTGCAAGAAACACGTTGAAGAATTAAACTGGCATCAAGAATAGAAAATAATGAAAAATTGTTGTCTCAATTAAACAACATCGAACATTGCTTTGCTATAGAAATTATAAAAAATAAAAGTGGAATGTAACAAAGCATACTATTGATAGTTTTTCCATACTAATTAAATATGTTGTGTTTTTGAATAAATGATACTGTGTTATAAATTGTAACAAAAACATATGTTTCGATTTTATTAAAGTGTAATCATTTTGTTTCATTTAAATAATCTGTATTAATTAACCTGTATAAACGACCAGTTTTGATTGGAATGGGAGATGGTCGTCTGTACAACTGTTTCTGCATTTCTGGATACCTTATAAGAAGTTAAGTTAAAAACAAAACTTACATACAAATTAAATTTGTAACTTGGACACATATACATTCATTCTAAAATATTTTATTCCTCTTTTTAAATTTCACATAATTTAAATTCAAATATATAATATAATTTAAATAAAAAAATGAAATTGCTAAATAAACTTTTCTTTCAGCTAAAATGATAACTGTAAATAAAGACACCATTTACAGTTTTTTCGTTAATTGGCTTGAAAAATAGATCCAACAGCATATAATATTTTCCCACAGGTGAAAAATTTACAGTATGTGATGGAATCACAATCATAATAGATTATATGATTTCATCAGACAATTTCAAATATTTTAAATTATGATGTAACTATAAGAAACAACAAAAAACAATATTTATCCATTATACATATTATATAAATAGTATACAGAGTATTCGTAAAAGATTCAATCAAATTTAAATCACAGATGCATCAAAATAAAACAGTCTATATAAACATTGATCCAGAAATGTTTCCTTTTTGAGATAATACAGGATGTAAAAGAATACAATTTAATAAGCTTATTATTCTCATTATAGCTGTAGTAAATTGTGATTGACAATCAACTGTAACAAAACACGCTAATCATTAATCATAATACTGTGAAAAAAACTAGAAGAGTTTGTGAATGGCTGAAAATAATTTTGTTAAATTGTGATTGACAATCAACTGTAACAAAACACGCTAATCATTAATCATAATACTGTGCAAATTACTAGAAGAGTTTGTGAATGGCTGAAAATAATTTTGCTCTCTTTTGCAAAGATTAGGTATATGACAAATGCTTTTATATCCTATGTTATCTCAAAAAGGAAATATTACTGGATCCATGTTTATATAGACTTCTTGCTTTATTTAGTGAGTAGCATCTTTGATTTAAATTTGGTCAATCTTTTAGGAACATCCTGTATAATACAGATTTAGTATGCAAAATGATTTTTTAGAAGTTTCATGCAGTACACAAACAATAGACAGAAAAACAAATAGTAAAAAAATACGTATATAGTTTAAAAATATTAATATGTATATATTAAATAAATAAGAATGAATTTAAAAATTCATTTTTATTCTCATAAATTTTTCTTAATTTTATTATAAAGTAACTAGTACAATATTTTAACTTTATTTTATTGCTATAATTATAATGAAAGCTATTATTTTCACTTCTCATGCTTCACAGCAATGATTTATAAAACGGTAACCACCCTATTCGTTATTATACTTCCTGCATTAAGTTCAACTAACTAACGATTTATGTCTGGAATTTCTCATTTAAATTACTTATAAATTTTATCATTTAAAATTTATTTTTTTATTACTTTTTCTTTTTACGAATTAAATGAAATAAAATATCCTTGTTTCTAGAATCGCCAATGATCGCAATGCAATTTTAAAGATTGAAAATATTCTTGTTAGTAATGCTGTTCCATCAAGTACATTTTTATCATAATATCGTATATGCAAAATTAATAATTCTTTTATAAGAAATTATAAAATCGATAAATTAGATAAATTATTATCGATTCATCCCGTTGTATAATATTAAAACAACTCATTTTTGATTTATTTTCTGTAGTTTTTATAGATTATTAAACTTGCACAGAATTATAATTTATCTCTTATATTTAGTTTTTATATTAATTTTAAGCGTTTTATTTTTAAATCAAGAAATATACTAGATTTTTATTGAGAAGAGCTACTTAACCTATTATTGTGATACAAGGTCGATATAGGTATATCACATCCTGGTAGTAGTAATGGACAATAAGTGAAAGAACACGTTGTCTTATCTAAAGATCACCTATTGTGATAAGTAAGTCACAATCTCTCGAATGTTGCGTGTTATTCCTTAAGTCTCGACATGTCATAAGGTTGTGTTCTAATTGATCTAACTGTAATGAAATGATATGCCTGTTCCATTTATAGTACGGTCACGCAATCGAACCCCTCAAATGAGGACATTGAATTTATGTCGAAGTGCGCTTTAATCCTATAAGAAATGAGCTAAGTTAGGAAAAGTCAGTCGTATTTATCTTCATTATTCTTTAATAACTTTCAAATAGTCCAGAGAATAATTTTTCTTTATGAAACAGCTCGCAGTTAATTTAGGAAATAATATAACTATTAAAAATACGTGAAAGGTTGAGTAGAGGCAATCTACTGAAACGTTTAAAGGTCGAGTTATACCATAACTAAAACCATTAAGTTAACGAGAGCTGAATATTGAAATTCCAATATAGTTAAACAGATATAGTTGCGTTGAGATTCATTTTCTAGATTATTAATATTCATAATTGATATATATAAAGCTATATAAATTTTCGAGATACGGAATTATATCGATTAGCAGTTCGTGTTATGTGCGTTTTTTATGATATTCTTAGAACGTCGATGTTTAAACCAGTTTTTATAAGCAGTAAGTGTCGCCTACGTTTAGTATTGCTTGTCATTTGTGTAAATTAATCTCGTAGGTCTATTAAAAATGCATCTGTAGTTTCACACAGAAACTGTTCTTCTGTTTAATCTGCTTTTATGATTTCTATACAGGCACGAAAGATGTAAAACTGAGCAGAAAATCAAGATTAAGATCAAAATAAATTGCATATAAATTAATTTTTAATATATTTAAAATATGCTGAATCAGTTAATTTCATTTCAAACGAAACTATATAACCAAAATTTTTTAAGTTAAAGTAATTAATACGAAAACTATTTTCAAACCGTTGATTGCTTTATAGTATAAAATTCTTATTTTTATTTTTAAGCATTGCCGAAATTAACTAATAATTATATATAAATTTCTGAAGAGAAAAATATGGAAGAGAATAATAAATCAATCTCTTCAACAGGTTTTACAACCAAGACAATCAAGTTGCTGAGACTTATCTCAAAGTCACAGATAAATAAAAGGAACACGTGAAGGCTGGAAATCATCAGTAGTAGTTTAAATTCCAGAATCAGAATGCTTTAAATAGCTTATCATAAAAAAATATATCTTTGAAACATTCCAAAGTAGATTAAAAAAAATAAAAAATTATTCTCAAAGTCACAGATAAATAAAAGGAACACGTGAAGGCTGGAAATCATCAGTAGTAGTTTTAAATTCCAGAATCAGAATGCTTTAAATAGCTTATCATAAAATATATATCTTTGAAACATTCCAAAGTAGATTAAAAAAAAAATAAAAAATTATCGAAGCGGTCACAACGTAGCGGTAAGTAGCCTAACTTGTAAATCCAGAAAGTTTCGAATCAATTAATGAAAGAAAAACGATTAAACTCTTCAACAAGAATCTAAGAACATCAATTATTTATGTACAATATTTATATAGATAGATACACATACATATAAAATGTATATACATCCTTAATATATATAAAAATAATAATAATGCTTACGTGAGTTTAAGTTCACTCTTTGCATCATTAATAAACACATAATAGGTCAATTTAGTTTGTTGAATTTATGTTAAGAAGCTTCTTATATTGAATGTAAAATTATTTTTCCAAATCATTATTTAAATATTTGATATTTGAATTTGAAATACTTAATTAGAGAAGATAAATCAAATCTTTCTTCTAGAACTGGGTTAAATTGCACTCAAAAATAATTAATGCTAAAAAGTATAAATTTGACCTGTAAAGAGCAAATTGTTCTAAACCCAAAGGAACTTAATCGACCAGGAAAAGTATAACAAGTTCAATCATTTTGTTTTAGATCTCAAGAAATGAATAAAAATATTTTTAAAGTAATTCACGATATATATATATATATAGCGTGAATAAATATAAAAAATTAATACATATATATATAAACATATATTCTATATGCATTTTATGGATTATATTACCCACATTTTCTCTCTTTATCAAAATTTCCAAATGACACTCAATTTTATATTGCAGCATATTATACGAGTATATTGATTAAATCGATTTCTTCTGTAATCAACATCGGTACAATTTGTATACTCTTCAAGTGTTTACAATTAAAATAAAGTCTTATAATTATTTTCGGTATTCTCAAATAGATAGAATACAACCTAAATTGTGAACTGTTAGAATAACTCTGATCTGATTATTCCAGATTAAACCATTATTTAGTTATAATGGAGGTCTTTCAATTTGATCAATAAATTATTAAATCAAACGAATTATTTTAAATTTACAAATAACTGTTTATCTTTTAAAACCCATTTCTCGATCACAATACATATTCAAAAATTGCAATATATAGGGAAAAAATCTGAAATTAATTTAAAATATTTTTAATTTCTAAACATATCAAATTCTGGAGATTACTCATGAATTTTAACGAGACGCTTCATGCAGCCTTATTTATCCAATATTAAGAGAGAAGGAAAATTTAGATAAGAAAATCAAATAAATTTGACTGTTATATCTTATATTTGGAGCGATTTTTGTCTTACAAAATGAATACTTAAAATATATTCACTTTTCCTAAATGTATATATATATGTGTGTGTGTGTAAATTCTTAAAAAGAATGTTATTAAATTATACCACTTTTTCGATCACGCAGTTCAGCTCGTCGATTTAGTTGAAACGTTATTTTTATTTTATTTTAAAAAATTCAATGCTAATGCCATTGATGTCAAAAACTGTTTATATCAAGTAATTATGAATTTTATAAAAGTTTTTATTAAAATAGCATATGGTAAATTGCGATATAAATATTAAAACTAGAAAAGTTTTGTTTAATGGAAAGAAAAATCAACTTAGATACTGTAGGCCCTACTATTTCTATAAATTTAATTATATAATAAAATCTTGGTATAATAATTATTTTAAAAGATTGTTCTATAAAAATATTAGTATATATGATATTAAAAGTCCAAATAGTTTTTGTTTAAAACAGCAATTTCTAACTAGCTATGTATATGCATAATATTGGATAAATTATCATCTAATAAAAAAAGCTCCTACATATAAATCTCATCTTTGAAAAATAAGCTTATTATTTTTCAAAAAAAAAAAAAAAAAAGATTCTAATCTCAAAACACTCGTAAATACATTTATTATAAGAATTCAAACAAAATTAAATCTTAGCATTTTTTTTAATTATATAATAACATCTTGGTATAATAATTATTTTAAAAGATTGTTCTATAAAAATATTAGTAGTCTATATATAATATTAAAAGTCCAAATAGTTTTTGTTTAAAACAGCAATTTCTAACTAGCTATGTATATGCATAATATTGGATAAATTATCATCTAATAAAAAAAGCTCCTACATATAAATCTCATCTTTGAAAAATAAGCTTATTATTTTTCAAAGATGAGATTTATATGTAGGAGCTTTTTTTATTAGATGATAATTATGCAATATTATGCATATACATAGCTAGTTAGAAATTGCTGTTTTAAACAAAAACTATTTGGACTTTTAATATCATATATACTAATATTTTTATAGAACAATCTTTTAAAATAATTATTATACCAAGATTTTATTATATAATTAAATTTATAGAAATAGTAGGGCCTACAGTATCTAAGTTGATTTTTCTTTCCATTAAACAAAACTTTTCTAGTTTTAATATTTATATCGCAATTTACCATATGCTATTTTAATAAAAACTTTTATAAAATTCATAATTACTTGATATAAACAGTTTTTGACATCAATGGCATTAGCATTGAATTTTTTAAAATAAAATAAAAATAACGTTTCAACTAAATCGACGAGCTGAACTGCGTGATCGAAAAAGTGGTATAATTTAATAACATTCTTTTTAAGAATTTACACACACACACATATATATATATATATACAGTGGGTGATCGGTTAACGAATACTTTTTTGAAAGATTTTTATGTTCGGTTAACGAACACATGTTCCGATAACGAACACTTCACAAAACAAACTGTGGGACCCGTGGACTGACCGAATGACAGATCAGCCGGATGGCTGCGTGGTAAAGCTGTGGCTTACCATTCTGGAGGTTCCGAGGGTCGCACTCCTCCAAATTTTTAGGAGGGATCTGGGCCCGGACCATTGAAACCCATCCTTCAATCTTCCAGTTCATCCCATCATGGGTATTGGTCAGCCTGTGTGATGGCAGTTCTATAAATGGCCGCCGCCAGATAGAAATATTCCATGAGGATATTTCGGCTTAACTAACCTAATGGAATGACAGGCTTAGGCCTTGCGCGTTCATAGACTTATGGGTAAGGATGGAAGAACAGTAGTTTTTTTCCGATTAAAATGAACTCGGAGACAACGTAAAACAAATCAAAGGTTTATTAGAGAAGGTAAGAGAGATTTTACAATTTTTTGGTGTTAGGATGGCACCCATACTAGGTTAAGGTCAATAGGCTAGGAGATCTGTACCACGATAATGCTATTAATCACTTCCGAAAAATCCTGATTCCTTTAGGATCTTTTGGAATTAAGAAGGAGACGAAAAGCAATCGATATTGGGGACGATTCTTTATAAGACTATGCATGTATATATTATTGTTATTACATATAAATAAACATAGCAAGAAATTATATAATTTTTTATTTATGTTTTTTTGGGTCACCGGAACGAATTAATCAAATGCCCATAAAATGAAATAATGAGATCCAATTAAGATATTTCGTTGTCTCGAGATAAAAAACTCACCCTGTATAGTAACTGACAGAAGATAAAAAGTAAAGAATTAAAAACAAATAGCTAGTATTTATTATTAATCCTAAAACTCTAAAAACTAGACATATCAAAATGGGCCCCAGCATTCTTCAATGTGATACTCTCCATTGCTATAAATATTTTTAATAATCATGTATATTACTTGAGTATTAAACATCGATCCAGAAATATTTCCAAAGGTTTTACAGTATTATTTTGTTTAAAATAATACTCTAAAATCTTCTTAAACTGAATAATAAATTAAATAAACTTAATTTTCTGTACTTATTGAATGTATCTAAACTTTTTTAATTTTATTCTCCTGTAAAATGGAGTTATTGTGCAAAGTATAACCAATTGTAAATGTAATCAATTTAAATATTTATCATATAGACTTCTCAACATTACTTTGTCTCTTAATTGGTCTTCTGAAAGAACCAAGTTTGAACCCCTGCTATATACAATTATTATGCATTTTGCATAAACTATATTTTGTGTAAATTTTTATTTACAGTAATAAATGGATAGATAAATTTTTGCTTATAATAAGTAATATCATAACTTGCATAAAATTGCATTAAAAAATTTTTAAAATAAATACAGAATATTAGCTTGGCTTAAGACACTCAGCCAATGATTGGGAAATACATTAAAAAAATGATTGTTTATTTTTGCTAGAAATTTAGTTAGGTTAGTTTGAATTAAGCCACTAACAGATATTTTTGACAGTGATCACTTTTAGAGCCCCACAGATTGTCCATCATCATTCTGTCCATCATATGGTTGGAAGTTTGAAGGATGGGATTCTATCAGCCTGGCCAAGCCTGGACTCTCCCTGAAAAATGATATATGAGAACTGGACCCTTCAAAATGGTAAATAACTGTTTTATCATAGAGCTGATGTTAGAAACTTGGACATAGGAAAATAATAAGCATTTCATTTTTGTTTTTACATTGCATTTTAAATATAGGAAAATGCAATAAATAATGATGAATTTTGCTGTACTTATTCAATCACGATGAATATTGCCAAGCCAAGTATTGTGTTTTCTTTGGTTTTATCAATATAAAGTTCTGGTAAGCACGAAAATACACAATTTCCTCATTTTAAAGAATAAATGATGTTTACTCAATATTATTGTATGCTACTACTTTTTAAAAGAAAACTGAAAATTTGGAGCTCCAAATTTTCAGTTTTCCAAATCAGTGAACTTCAAACCTTCATTTATAACATTCTGCCTATGGAAAATGATGTTCTGAGTTATGACTGATTCAAATTATGACAAAAAAAGACCTACTGCTACAAACAAGAGAAGCCATAATTTTCCACCATGATAACACTAGCCTACACATTACCATGATGATTCAGCAGAAATTAAAGGAATTCAGATGGGGAGTTCTAATTCATCCTCCATACTTGCCAGATATTGCACCATCTTTTTCTATCAGATTCTATTTTCTAGATTACTATCGTTTTCGGTCACTACAAAATTTTCTAAAAGGAAAAAATTCAAAAATATTGATGAAGTCGAAAACTACTTAAAAACATTTTCAATCAAAACTGCCAAAATTTTTTGAAGATGGCATCATGAAACTATTGACTCAATGGAAAAAGATTTTAAACTCAAATGTAAATTATTTTATTGAATAAAGATATCTTTAAATTTGAAAATTTTTCTTTTGTTTACTTGTAAAAAACACATGAACTTTCTTCCAGACAACAGTTTTTGTTTTTCTGACTTCCACAAAATTTGAATTACAAAAAAACTTTTGGTCCCAATTATCTGTGTAAGTCAGGTAGTATAAGTAATCCTCAACCTATGATAGCAATGTTATCAATAAATTCTATGATTAGTCAATGCAATTGAGAGAGTCCCTAAGAAATGTTCTGATATAAAAAAGCATCTTTTTTTTGTGTCTGGTTCTTGTATTTTTGTGTTTGTTAAGTTTATTATATAAAATGGAGTTTAATAATAAATATTAGTAGAGGGAAATGCATAAATTTTGGGCATTTCTGAATTATGATCTGCTCCAATTTAAGATGATAGAAATGAGATATTGCACCATCTTAAACTGAAGAAATAAATCAAGGACTACCTGTATCTATATACTACAGTGAAACCTCACCACGTTGAACCCCATCCTTCAACCATCCAGTTGACCCCATCATGGGTGTTGGCCAGCCTGTGATGGGCTCTACAAGTGGCCACCGCCAGATACAGTATATCCCATGAGGATATGGCAGCGTAATCTAATTAACCTATGGGAGCATCCCCCCTCAATAACGGACACGGACACTTAAATTTCGATAATAATAGACAATAAAAACTAATAAAAGTACCATATTACAGCTCAAAATTGAAAGACGAACAAAAATCGTGAAAAAATTTTTTTATTTTTAATAGTGATTCCACAGGATTGAAATTAATAGCGGAAGTAGAAAAGCATCTGGGGAATGAATTTCAAAAACGTAAATAATAAATAATAATTATTTATTAAAAATAAAAAAATTTCCTTTACTTAAAATATCTATGAAATGGGAGGTAAATATATCACGTGACCAACAAAGTTACGTCAAAAATAATGTGTGTGTCAATCATCTTTAATCAGGTGACATTTCCCGCCTTCTGGAAAAATGGCTGGCATCGTCCGCGTTGAGAAAGAGTCCACTCGATATTGTCGAAGTATGAATTGTAGACGAATAAAATCGATAAAGGTTAATTTCAAAATCAATGTAGAATGCATTAATTGATATGTAAGCATAAATATTTTTTAAATTGATTGCTTATTTCGTGGGAGTGAAATCCAATGTTCACCGGAATTTAGTTGACAATATTTCGTAATTCCCATACAGTTCTATAATTGGCAGGCACACTCTCCCATGAAGTTGGAGCAAGCATATCGAATTCCTAGGTTTGTAGAATCATCACGCTGCTTCACCGTAAAATTTGCGGTGATACCCCTGTGTATGATTGGTAATGTTATATTTTAGCTTTCGTTATCCACTGATTAACACAGAACTGACAATCATCTTCTTTCAACCAAATGTCTTGATGAAGACGTTTTCCCTCTGGGTGGTTATAGATGTAGGCGACACATTGATATTTCAACCCATTATACTAGCAGACCAGTGATGGATAATTAGCTACAGCCTGTTGATATTGGGAACAGTACCGTATTATATAGACTGCACTAATAAGAAACATCTGTAAAGAGAATAACAAATGATAATTACAAAAAAAGGAATAAAAGGAAATTCAAATCTAATAATTTAGACAACGATACTTAATCAATAAATTGATTCTATGGAGATCGTGGAATTGACATGCATAGAGGAAACTCAATTTCCTCTACTCCAAGCTTCTTAATAATTGAGACAGAATAACTTCCATCAAGGGTGATGTCTCTATCTGTGGTCTCTTTCTCATTTATGAATTGACATGCATAGAGGAAACTCAATTTCCTCTACTCCAAGCTTCTTAATAATTGAGAAAGAATAACTTCCATCAAGGGTGATGTCTCTATCTGTGGTCTCTTTCTCCTTTATTTTTAGAATTTGAGATTGATTGCTCGATTTCAATTCATTCATGACCAGTTCCTGTTCTGGAGGAATGTTTGTTATTTCCTCTATTTCTTTTACAGGATTTTCTAATATTTTCTCATTGGGTTTTATTGCCTTTTTGGCTTCTTGGACTTTATTAATCATATTTTTTTTGCTCAGTCAATGTCCTAATATTCATTACATTAATTTTGTTTAGTTTTTTTATAATTGTGTAATAATTTATGTGAAATAATTAAATAAATTAATATAGACTGCAATATGGAAAAAATTTAAGTCATAGTATAAATTTTGTAAATGTAGAAAGAATTATGAAATTATTTTTCAAATAAGACCAATTAAAATTGTCTGAAATTTTTTACTAACTTCTAAGCGGCGTTACTCTCCCGCCTACTATTTCCGCCATCTTTGTTTAGCGCCATGGCCTGTAGTCTAGGTGGCTATGCTCGAGCCCCTGATCTATTGAAGAAACTCCCGATATCTAACAGAGATTTAACATCACTTAACAGAATCGCCATGCTTCTTCAAAACAAAGCCTAAACTGAACTTGGTCGTGAAATTATATGATGTATTCTTTGACAATGTTTGAAAAACATTCATATATATATAAATTTATTGTATAAAAATAATAATAATAATCTATTTTGTAGCACTTATGAGAGTGAAGAACGCTAGCTACTTGCTGCTTGTGCAAGCATAGGCATGTGATAGTGAGATGCAAACTATTAATGTAATGTGATACTGTCATTGCACAAAACATTGTTGTTTATATGCAGGTTTTGCCAGTAGTAGTGTGCTGGTAGTGCTTATCATGTTTATTCCATCTCTCTAAATATTTAGATGTTACAATTAAAGACATAATATTTTCAATTTTTGAATCGATGTCATCTTTCAGATGTATAAACACGCCTACCAAATTTTGTTTATCTAACACAAGTCTTTCTTGGTGTTGGGATTTTTTTTTCCGTCAGTGTAGTTGGAACGTTGCCTCTTCGTTTTGTCGTATTTATTTAACATTTGTTTTCTCAATCGATAAGGTCTAACTTCTCTGCACAAATGAGATACCAGCGGATCACTTGACGATGGTCCTGCGTTACTTTCGCATTGACCAAATGGAGATTCCGGAGGTCGTTGGCCAGATGACTCCTGAACTCCTGTATCCGCGAAGTCCCTTCTCTATTGAGCAACATTGTTATCGATAAACCCGAACAACTCCCAATCATTAGAAACATCTATATTTGTATAATTGTTATTGATATCATTTTTTCCTTTTTCTTACTTTGTACCAAGTGCTTGGATTTTTTTAGTGCCAACCCATTATCATTATCATCCTCGGCGTCCATTACGTCGGAGGGAAAATTTAAAATAAGAGGCTCATTTTCCTTTCTTACTTTAGTGAGGTGGTCTATATGCACCGTTTGCCTCTTTCGCGGAAAAGTAATTAATTCTATTTCCATATTTACAGGAGAGAACATCTTACACACCCTATAAGGTCCTATGGCCATCTTAGCTAATTTTTTGTCTTGCCTCTCTTTACCTGAGGCGTGTACAGGTAGACCATGCTACCTGAATGTTCTTGTCTTTGGCGTATTTAGCGCGCTTGTCAGACAGTTTAGTGGCTACCTTAGAAAAGTTTTCAAGTACGAGTTAGTACATTTGTCTCATTTGACAAGCACGTTCCTCATTAAAGTTTTCTAGAGAAGCATTGGAGCTTTTCTAGAAAACTATATGAGACTATTGACTATACTTATGAGATATAACCCATATGTGGTTACCTTACCACATATGGGTTCATTTGCAAATGAACCCATATATGGTAGGGTATTCGCAAATCTCTACCATAAAGGTGGTATGCTGGTATCTCCGACGTCGCATTATAAATGGCTGTTTTCTAAGCCTGTAGAGTCAGAGGAATTAATTGATCCCAATTATTTTTCAAACTGTTTTCCAAGCGAGATAGCAAATTTAGCAAGATACGATTAAATCTCTCCACCACCCCATCAGCTGATGGGTGAAAATCTGTTGTATTTAGTTTCTATACATAATCTAGCATACAACTTCTGCATTAACGAGACAGCAAGTTTGTACTTTTATCTGTCAAAATATACTCCGGTATACCGTAACGAGAAATAATATTATCTAATAATGTTTATACCAACGTCGCCGATTGTACATCCGGTAAGGGAGAAACTTCTGGAAAACGAATGAAATAGTCAACTATAGCTAGTAAATATATATTTCATTTCTCTGTGACAGGCAACGGACCTATGATATCTATCACTATTTTCTGCCATAGGAAGACGGTATATATCTGGCGAAAGGAGATTCGCCTTATGTGAAGATCTGAAACTTGTCTACTCCAGACATGATGGACATGATTCCAAAAAAGCTTTTAAAGCGTCTCTGATCATTTTAAACCAGAAAAACGCTTCCCTAAGTCTATTGATGGTTTTAGCTAACGCGAAATATCCGGCACCAACGGATACATGACAGTCTCTAAGAACCTGCATCTTTAAATCGTTTGGAATTTTGTTCTCAGACTCACGATATGCCCGAGAAGTAGCAGATGTATAATGGTATAATAAGCCATCTTCAATATAAAAGGCGTCCGGAAAATGACGTGATGGTTCTAATGATTAGCCTTCTGGAACGGTCACATCTTAACTCTCCACGACAGTGGAGGTTAGTTGAAGCAACAATCGCCACAACATGCGATAACGCGTCGGCTGTAGAGTGAAGTCTACCAGGAATAAGATCGATCTGAAAATCATAGTCTTAGAGCTTAAGGCTACACTTCGTTAGATGAGCAGATGGAATTTTATGATACATCAAATATTTCAAAAGAGAATGGTCAGATAATATTGTGAAATGTCTACAAAACAGACATGGTCGAAAAAATTCTGTTGCCCATACAATAGCTAATGCTTTTTTCCCATGGTTGAATAGTTCTCTTGAGTTTGATTAAATTTTTTGCTAATATATGCAATTGGACATCGACGTCCAACTTTCTTTTCTTCCAAAACAGCTCCCATAGTATATTGACTTGCATCAGTAGAAAGGTAAAAATGCTTTGAAAAATCTGAATATAATAATAATGGCTTAGAAGTAAGGATATTTTTAAGCTGATCGAAAGCATGCTGAGCATCAGACAATCAAGAATATGTAGCCTGTTTCTTTAACACGTCCGTCAATGGTCTGTTATAGTAGAGCAATTTGGAATGAATCTCACATAAAAATTCACCACGCCAAGAATGATTGTACCTCCTTGACAGAGGAAGGAGTGAAAAACTCATGGATAGTCTTAAGATTCCCAGGGTTTGGTCAGACACCTAAGATATCTAATAAATAGCCTAAATAAGTAACCAAAGAATGAAGTAATTGGCACTTCGAAGGATTATGACGCAAATTATCTTTACATAATCGTTGAAAAACCAGTCGTTACCTTTCCAAATGCAAGTCCAAAGTTTTCGAAGATATTAAAATATTGTCCAAATAACAGAATATTGCAAATTCTCGCAAGCTTGACAACACCAAGTCCATCGAAAACTCAAAAGTAGCTGGAGCATTCTCATACAATCCCGATAGAACAGCAAACGCCATTTTTGGGATAACTGCCTCGTCGATCTGGACCTGATGATAATTTGACATAGGATCTAAACACGTGTAGTAGTAGGAGACTTGGACAATAATCGACGGTATCCTCAATTCGAGGTAACGGATATCCATCCGAAACCGTTAATGAATTCAACTTCCGACAGTCTATACATAATCGATACGAACCAAACTTCACCAGAATTGTTGGAGAAGCATACAGACTCGTACTAGGGCGAAGAATGTCCGCCTGCAATAAATCTGAAATCTGATTATTCAATTTTGACCTCAGTCAATGGGAACCCGATAAGATCGCGAACGAATAGGTTTCTGTTCTGTTAAAATAATTTTATGCCTAATAACTCCAGTACAGCCCAAATCTAATAATCTAGTGGCAAACAAATCCAAGTACTGAGAAAGAACATCTCAATTTTTATTTTCGTGGGTGGTTCAAATGCGAGAGATGAAAACCGCCAATATTGTGACCAGCGCAGATCGGGGTGGTCTACATTCAGAAACAGACACTTCGTCAATTCGCCCACGGTAGGATACTCCACTACTGCAACTTCTCTCCCTCTCGAGAAGAACCGAATCGGAATTCAAGTTCATCATTCAAACTAATATAATGCCACAATCCCTAACTGTGTTCACTGATCTGGCCAAATAAACATGCGCTGGAAGCGCGAAATGATTGGAAAGTATCGATACGCACACACATCTATTGTGGCGATGGAGAAAACTGGGCTTCGACTGAGCCGGAAGATCTGTCACCTCCCGAATTTTCAAGATGGATCTGGACGGCAGAACTGCCACGCACGAGATCACACAAGTCTCTCCATCCTCAGGTTTCAAGGTGATCTTGTGTTTTCTTATGCAATCAATTCGGCATAGCACATCATATTCCGAACTAAAATCAGAAAAAGTAACAAACGGATGTGTCAATAATCTGCCATTCAGTTGCACATCATATGAAAAACAACCATGAATCAATATTGGTTCTCCAATAACGCTAGTGAGAGAGATGCCAACAGGATATTCCCTAAGGCCGATAGCAAACTAGGCGATATCGGCGCAACCTGATTGATGCATACGCCCGAGCAGATACTATTCGTCGGAACTTCATCGGTACTTCGTCATTGTACGTCATCAATGGAGGCGTGGCCGACGACCATAGGTTTATCTTTTTTGTTTGATATTTTCCATGACGAAATGCTGATGGTCATAAGCAATAGACATTATCATAACGGATGACGGGTAGAAAGCACTTTAATTTCGTTTGCCAAATTGAAAGTTGGGGTTTCAGCGATCCAGCAAATGGAATATGGAGGACGAAAGAATTTTAATACATTTTCATAAAGATATACAGATAATATTTTCATTTCATAAGTTTGTTATGAGTAAATAATCCCAACTTTTTCTAGATAATCATGTGTTCTCTGGGATCCAAAGCATCCCGAATATTTTAATAAAATGATTAGGCATATGAAGTTAAAAGAATTGTCAAATATATTGGGACAAAATATACGAAAAGAAGAAACTGGTAAGTTAAGGAAGTTTTTATTGTAATGAAATTATAAAACTGATAAAAGTTTATTCACAATAATTCTACCATAGATACATTAAATATCAAATATTTGGTATAGAATTAGAATTTAATAACGGTAAATCATGTTTAATGATATCTTTAAAAAATAAAGTTAGTGAAACTTTTATGAATAAAATATACAACGTTACTACAATCATTAAAAATAATTGTTCTATAACTTGCTTAAGGCGAAGTCTGCAAGCGAAAATGGAAGAATTTACGTTCCACTTACTCTAGAAAACTGAGGAAATGCAAAAAGTTTCCATCGGGATCTTCTTCTAGTGCTATTTATATATAAGGAAGGTGCCATTTTAGAGAGATGCAATTTTTAAATGACATAAATGCTGATGAAAGCACAGATTCACTAGATTGCACGTCTCCTCAGGAAGTATATTATATAATTCCAATGTATACATTTTTTTAATAGTATATTGATAAAATAACTTTGAGCTTTTCATTAATTTTAGATAATGGAAATACAAATTCAAGATGAAGAAGAAACTATATGCAATATGAGAGAAGCAGCTTCTGATGTATCACCTGCTGTTTCTTTAGAAGAATCGCCTCATGTTGCTATTCCTTCTGGAAAGAATATAAAGCACCTTTAATCGGAAGTATTGAATAGTGCAAAAGATATAATGCGTGATATTCTTGCTAGGCGGTCACAGCCAAACGATTCAATCAGTGTATTTTCAGAATTTATTGAAGCAAATCTAAAAGCTATGCCATTTGCTCAAAAACAAGCAGCAATGATAGAAATTCATAAAATACTTGCTAATCATTTGACAACTAATGAAAATGTATAAAGAACTTATTTTTTATTTATGAATTAAAATTAGTTATATTTAAAGTGCATTGTAGATTAATGTTTATTAAATAAATTTTATTTTTTATAGGATATTGTTTCATTTGTTAGTTGGGTATAGTTAATTTTCTAATTAATAGTTTTTATGAAATGCATTAAATTCATAAGCAAATTCTAATCATTATTTATCAAAATTTTTGGTTAATGTAAGCTTTTTCATAATACGTATATATTTATCAATTTGCCACGAAACCTAATATTAGCAGTATTATTTAAACTAAATATAAGTGTTATCAACTTTATTATTTATATATTGTATATTACTTTAAAGTAAAAAACGTAAATACAGTAATTTTAAAAGAACAATAGTTTTCTGAAGACTGTACATTTTGAATTTTTAGAGCGGAAATACATATTTTTAATCCCATTTTCAATGCATTTTTCAACAAATGCATTGAAGTGGATGGGCACTGTTTTGAACATTTGTTATAAAATGTTTCAATAGCGGACAAATTTCTGTTCCCCAGAGGTGTTTGCTATTGAGAGGTTTCACTGTATTATAAAGGAAAGTCAATCATTTGATATACAAGATGAAATCAAGAATTTCAAATAATATTAGTAATCTTAATAAATTGATAATTCATTGCCATCTGATGATAAAAGCCCTACATTAAAATAAAACAGTTCTTTTCAGGACTATCGAATTTTGTCAAATGAGTTAACACAGTATATCATATAATCAATTTTTATGTAAACTAGAATCAAGATTACTAATGATTTTTGTCAAACAATAACCAAATATCAGCCAAATAATCCTAGTGTTTCAAATTATTTTGGCAATATAAACATGCCTCTAGTTATGAACATAATTTCTATGTAAGATTTTGGCTCCAAATTTACTGAAATAACTTTATATACTTTATTTTGTAATATATTTCACAAATTAGACCAATTAAAAGTTTCTTATTTCACAGATATAAATGAAAAGTTCCAAATATAGAGTGGATTTTTTGGTGTAAACCCTGCTATCTTGAAATACTGATATAATATGTTAATTAACTGTATAATTTTACTAAAATTTCAGGTTCACCTGCTCTGATAGGATAAATAATTTTCTAAACTTTTTTAAAAGCTCAGCACTAATGAGCAGACCAAAAGCTATCTTTTTATTGAAGATAAATTGGTCTGCTCATTAGTGCTGAGCTTTTAAAAAGGAAATAATTGTTCGACTGTTAAAGAGAGAGTTCCATATTCGAAAGCTTGTTAAAAAGTTGTAAGTTTGAGCTGATGAGGACGTATAAATCGCCGAAAACGTTACTCAATAAAATTTATCTTCAATAAAAAGATAGCTTTTGGTCTGCTCATTAGTGCTGAGCTTTTAAAAAAGTTTAGAAAAGTATAATTTTACATTATATTGGTTGTTATACCATTCTGCTATCTTATTGTTTAAAATTATAGAGGAATTTTTGAAATTTTGTGAAATTTGAAAATGAAATTTCACATTCATAAGTAGAGGAGTGCTGTAATTGAAATTAATAATTAAATAAAATATAACCAATGTGGCTTCATCTATTGACTAATAAACAAAGGAAATTTTAATATTTATCTGAAAATGAGATTTGTTCTGACCTATTTATTGTTTGATCATTAATCCATAGTAAGTTTGTTTGTGTGATATATATTATCTAACTGAACAATTCTATAATCTGCCCAGCTTGGCAATTGATGGCTCATGGCTAAAGAGTTAATTTGTTGGCCTGTCCAAAATATGTCTTTCTCTAAATTTCTGTTATATGAAATATCTGAAGAGGAAATTTGTCTAGTAACCCATAGTCCAGCTGGTAGGATAAGACATTTTTCTAACATCCTATCAGCTGGTCCCTGTTTCAATTCCAGATCAGGACAAATTTCATTTGCAGATAAGTATTAATTTCAGATATTTCTAAATTAATTTATAATGCTATGGTTATTTGATTGATATTAAATTATTATTAAATTATTATTTTCTAATAAGTTTGTTTAACTGATAATGATTTTTTCTTGCTGCTTTTGCATTAATTATTTTTCATCAATTCTGAGAAAATTTATCAAAAAAATAAGGATTGTAAGCAATCAAACTTCAAGAATATGACCTGACAAGTAAATTTCTCACAAAATGTGTTGGAGTAAAATTAAAATCTAAATTACAATATTTTGAATAAAATTTTCATTTTCAATTTTGAATAATACTTATATAAATCTAGCAGTATTCCTTGCTTACCTGTAGAACTTAAATTTTATACTTTTTATTTTAAAGTTCATTTGAAAAATTTTATAAAAAGTTGTCCATAATTCAAAAGAATATTTTTAATAATAATCAAAATAAAGAAAATAAGATTAATTTATATATTAGTTTAACATTTTATAATTATAATATCCATAATAATAAAAGGCAAAAATCTGTAGTCTATGGTAGCCAAGTCCTGATAAAATGGACTGAGGTCTTGAAAATTCAGTAATATCTCTATAACCATGGACACTATAGTGTTAAATGTGATCAGAATCTGTTTGGAGTTAGAGCATTTCAGAACCACATGTGGACCAAACATATATTTCATTCTTCAGACCAGATGGAATTTAGATGTTGCTAGATCCTTTGATTACTTGGAAAGGATTAAAAGCTGGAATACTATTAAGTTCAAGGGTAATAATTCCAAAATACGTTATGGATATAAATATATCATCATCAGATATTCAAGACAATTGTTAGGATAATAATTTCTGAAATCATTGCAGGATTCCAAAAGTGATATAATTAGTATGTCAATATGATGTCATTGTAACTGAGATAACAATAAATGATATCACAAAGCATTGATATATGGAATCACTATTGATGTAACAATACTATCATAGATATGTCTGAGCAATTGAATGTCAAATCTTTTGAAAGAAACAATAGTTGTACTCAGTGGTTTAATATTGAAGAAAAAAGATAAAGTGAGAAGAATATAGGATAAAATGAGGATAGGGGAAAAAAAAACCTACTAAAAGTATGGCAGATCATTAATGGAAGAGAGGCCTGTCCTTTAGTCAACTCTTATATCATATGGATGAAATAATGGGTGAATTCTGCCTTTCACTCCTAGAAGAGAAATCATGACAACATAATAGTTGATATGAATATTTATACATACATGTAGGGGGAAATTATATCCCAGAAACACCCAGGCATCCTAGTTAGTATAGTTATAATATATATATATATTTATTCATAAGTGCTATAATTTGCCAATAGATGACATTAGGATTGAGCGTAAATTATATATTAACAATATTGCAGAGATTATATTATTATATTATAGCTGTTAAATCTTTAATATATTATAATTTAAAATTAATATCAGAATAAGATTACTGTATTTAATTTTAAAATGATATTATGCATTTTAAATTTTAAATAAATCAATTTATTTCAAAAACTGAATATTTTAAAATTTCACAAAAAATATGTTCAGTAGACAATAATTACCATATTAAAGCCAGAAGCTTCAATTTAACTAATGTATCTTTTTAATAACAATATACATTATTAAAAGGATATAAAAATGTTATGTTTAGACTACAAACACACAAGTATTCAAATTAAAGGAAATTTCAACATATGTTATTTCAAATGGATATAAATATTAATTCACCTGTGTTTATTAACAATATTACCAGGTTTCATTTACAGTTCTGAATCTATATTATAAAATTTACAAATGAAATGATTAAAGACTAAGATGGGGAAAGCCTGTATATCTTAGGTCATGATTTATGTTTATAAAAAAAAAAAATAGGAAGTGAAGAATGAAACAATTTATGCCTTTTATTTTAAATAACAAATTGAGCTAAACTTGTGCAAATTGAGCTATACTTCTCAATGAGTATTTTGTTATTTTTATAAGATTTGTATTTTCAACTCTTATTTTTCTTGGTCATATTTTGGATGTGGTTTGTAATGATCAGCAAAATTATTGTATCATATAGAAATTTTATTCTTTATTATGTCTCTAAACATTCAAGAAGTGCTGCAAATAAATGTGTGAAAAGATCAAGAAAATGATAACATTGGAAGAGAGAATAAAAAAGCTCAATAAGTCTGATATAGGAAGTGCAATATTAGCAAAGTTTTTACATTTTCAATTAAAAAAAATCAAAAAGAATGAATTGCAAAATGGATGTAAGATAAATGTTTTTATCTGAAATATGAAAAAGTTCTAAAATATCTTATATATTTTACAATCATAATTTAGAAAAAAGAGAAAGGCCCTTAATATATGGACAACTTTAGGACTTCTTGTAAATAACATATAATTTATACAATGAATAGTTTTCATTGTATAAATGAAAAGTAAAATTTATTTTATATATAATTCTATATTTTCCCATAGTAACTTACTTTCTATAGGATCTTGATCTTGCCAACCATGATATTTTTCAGGAATGTAAACCTCAATGGTGAACAAGGAATTACTGTTTCAGTTAATGTAATACGAATATGAATAAAAGTGCAATAAACAAATGATACAAAATTTTGTATCAATGTTTAATGTGCTCTTATTTATATTCTACCAAATATGATGAGTATCTATATGCCAGTTTAATCTAATATGATTCTGAAAAGTCAATTTGAACCTGACATTATTTAAATTTCTCAAAATATAATCATTTTTGATAAATATATAAATATAAAGCACCAATAAAGCAAACTCACTAAACAGTTATGCAATCTTAACTTAAACATGTTTCATTTTCTTCATAATGTTTCAAAAAAATGATTTAAATCGGTTAATGATTTCTTCCAGTTTCAATAACAAATTTAGATATAAGTTCAATTTATGTATTCCATTTTTCTAATGCAGGGGTTCTTAATCTTTTGATGACTCTAGACTCCTAATGGATTGTCCAATTTGGTCCCATACCCCTTCACTTCACAAAAATGAGAAATGACACATATACAAACAGCTACAACTATTTTATAATATTTTAAAATAAATGCCACAGTATCCAGAGATTGAGTCCCATATCCCCAGTATTTGGTTTCCATACCCCAAGGGATATGGATACCCTCCAGTTGAGAATACCTGCTCTAATGGATTGAATAATGAAAATCCTACACCATAATTTTTCTTCTATATATTCATTTGTTTTTAATTGCTTTATTTTTTTCTGAAAAGACTAAGATAAATAATCACTTTTCAAAACCATTTCCAGAGATCATTCAGCCAATTAGAGAAATGGACTTACATTAATATTTAATCATATACAAATTATCTTAAACAATTATCAATCATATTATTTTACACTAAAGAGTTTAAATTATTTTTAAACTAATTATTATGAAATTTAAAGATGAAATATTTCTTCAGTATTTAGTATGCAATTTCTATTATTAAACATAATAACAAGCAAAATAAATGTTTATGTTTTACTATTTTTACTTTACTACTACTACTGATTTATTTTAAGATTTTTAATATATCTAATAAATAGAAAGTTTTTCCTATATAACAATTCTAAAATTATTATAAAGATTATCTAGTTTTATCAAGCAGAAAAAATTTTAGCATAGCTCCATTTTAAAACATACAAATAATGTTTAAATTATATATGTTTAATTATATAAAATAAATATCTAAATATTAAATTCATCATGCAAATTTATTATTTCTTACATAAATAATTAACTTTACTTATATCACTAATTCCTCATATTTAAATTTGATAAATTTAAACTGAAATAAAAGTTAGATACATGTAATATGAGTGTGTTATTTATCAGTTTTCAATATCAACAAATGTTTGCCAATGAGATCAAATGAAAAAAATTTATGTTTACTTTTGCTTAAGATGATTCTTGTGAGATCATTATATCATTTAATTTAAAAATCAAGCAAACAATTTAAAAATTATATATTTTAAATTTTGATCATATGATAACAAATAAATTCATCTCAGCGTTTTGCAACATTTTTTTTTTTTCCTTTGTGTCATCATAAAAATTATGACTGCGAGATTCATTAAGTGAAGAAGAAAAATACAAAATGTTCAAACTATAATCATCAAAAATATATATAATTGTATAATCTTGTCTATTTTTTAATTAATATCGGATTATGCATCTTATCTTTCTGTGAATAGCATATCGGATTTAAATTAAAATCTATTCACAGAAAGTTTTAAAGACGTAAAAGAGAAAACCAGTTTTTAATTAAAGGAAAATGAATAAAAACTTACGATTGCTTTGCTATAACAAGCAACAGCTTCTTCGTATTTTCTAGCACTAAAAAACTTATTTCCCAGATCTTTTAATTCTGTCGCATTCATTTCTTGTTTCATCTTAGAATTAATAGTAATGAAATAATCAACATATAAAACGAAATTTCAAAGGATTTTTCAAACTCACTGCATCGTTCTCAGCATTGGTATACAATCTGTTAGTTATCGTAGCGCCGAATTGTAAATGACGTAATTTTCGGTTTGATTAAATTTTTATTTTTTCTAAATAGATAATTGCATTTATGTTTTTGAAAAGTTCGATGTTAATAATTTAAAACTATATTTAAAAATAAAAAAAAAATTTAATTCATTACGTATCGAAATTTTTCGCTAAAAAATCACCGAATTACTGAAGAATAAAATCGAATTTCTTTAACGTAAGAATAAAAAGTAAAAGTTTAAATTTTAAATCATCTACTGATGCTAATTTATTTGTTTATTTTATTACGAATTTTTATGTAGTACATTTGTTTCGAATCATCGAATCAGAACACAGTATTCAAAAGTTTCAAATGTTTAGAAATTCTAGAATACATGAATGCATTCATATTTATTTGATTTAATCCCCTTAGTTTAATCAGAAATAATGTCTTTCATGATTAAAAATATTTTTACATAGATTCATTTATTCATTTATAATAATACTTATATTAGCGCGAGAATAGCTTCAGTTCTCCACTTAGGAAATCAGAGATGACCATTCTTAAGATTTTCATGGAATGCAAATATAGCTTAATAATCCCCATTAGAATAATCTAATGACCTCATTTTATTTTTTTTTTTAATTTTTGATACTGTTTTCCATCTTTTCCATATATTAAACAATAGACCATTTCAGAACCCACTTTATAGGAAATCCATATTTTTGGACGGCTACATCTGCAGAGCTGACTACATCTTTCATTTTAATATATGAAAAAGCAGCAAGATGATCGTGTGGGAGTGTTTTTTTTTAACAGATGACGCTACTTTCCATTCAGGGAGAATACTAAGTGGCGGGGCGAAACAAGCCCTTCCACAGGCTGCCCACCCCTGCGGAGGGGTCAGCCGGATTGTGGAGGACGGGGATCGACGGGCCGGGCCCGGACCCCATGAAAAATATTTTCAAGGGGTGGGACCCGAGACTCGAACCCGGGTCCTCCAGAGTGGAAAGCCGAAGCGTTTCCACGCGGCCAATCCGGTGTTCGATACTTCCACCTGAGTTCTGGATAATCTCTCCACAGGGTTTGTATGAACTCCGCCACTATAGAAATTAACATATTCGAAAATGATGTCATCTTTTGACAAAAGAAAGAGGAGATTTTATATATCCAGATTTTTTCAAGGGGAGTCTTTCTTTTGTCAATAGATGATCACTTTCGAATCTATTGATCGTTATAGTGGTGGAGCTCATACAAGCCTGTGGAGAGATCAGCCGGTCTACTGTATGGAGAAAATAGGAATCGGCGGACTGAGCTTGATTCCAGGAATAATTTTTTCAAGGATTAGGACCAATATTAAATGTGATACTCTGGGTTTAAAGTCGAAACGTTTTCATATGGCCAGCCACATTGCCCAAAAGGAGTATTTATTGTTTTATTCCGATTTTCAACTGGAAGTTAATAAACGGCGGAGTATTTCATTATCCATCATGGGCACCATTATTTATTATCACATTTAAAATGGGATCGTCATCAGGTGAAGGATGGGATTCAATGAACTAGGCCCGGATCCTTTCTGAAAAAATTTTGGAGATGCGGGACCCGAAAAGTGGACCTAATCTTTCAGGTGATAAGACAGCATTTTATCACGCGGCCATTCAATCAATCTGGATTTAATTCTGAGTACCCCACTTCTAGATATTTTCAGTAGTAGTCCGCCCCGGTATCTGGACCTCATGCTACCCGTCACAATCGCACCAATCATGGATGTGATTGATAGATAAAGAGCTTCATCTTATTGAATACTAATGTTTTCCGATTAGTATTCAATAAGATGAAAAACAGCATAAAACTAGAGACAGAACTTTTAATAAATAGTAATGAATGCTTTTTTTTAAATTTGGATTTCGATTATTTAAAATATTAATTAAAAATTGTATATTGGTTTTTACGATCGTTCTTTTTTTTATATACAATGAATATACGTGATCAAAGTACAATAAATCTTGAACACTTGGCCTTATGATGAACAATCATAGCAGACTCGCATAGAACCATGAGCCATTTCTCCGTTTATAATATAAATATAGCATTGAGACGTACAATCAAATTCTATGACGAATAAAATCAGTCGATCAATGGGGCATACGTCTCAGTCATTAGGCTCTTATTAATAATGATGATTTTATATCAACAGATTTTATAGGTTTCAACGTCTCAGAGATAATATGAGAGATTACAGACCTAACTATTTACTGGCCACATAACACACAAACATCTTACGGCACATATAGGCATTGGAAAACTTTATTAAATCTACAAATAGACTATAACAGACTTCAGTAACTAATAGTTCAAGCTCGGAGGACAAGACCTGTGGGCCATACCCTCCGAACTTCCTTGTACCCTCCATATAAACAGGTAAGAAGAAGAAGAAGAAAAAAAAAACAGATTTTATGAAATAAAATTTAAATAACAATCAAATGATTTTAATATATACTGAACATATGTAATATATATTGCATTTTAATTTTAAATTACTAAATAATAGAGTTTAAAGTTTTATGAAAAAATACAATACATTTTATTGAGATAAATGTATCTGGCAAGCTTGCTATTTTACATTGATGACAAATGTGTATATTGTTTACTTGGATATATAGTGGGAGGAATTATTTGTGATATGTTTATATTAGTTAAATTATCTTTTTACATTGTAAATATCTATGATAGAATGTGTCAATCGCATGTCAGTCAGATAAAACTGACTTAACAAAATAAATATGTCATTAAAATCATTGTTTAGTTCTTCCATTTGTATTCTATGTCTGGAATTCGTCTTGGCAATAAGTAAGTGCTATGATTAAATTTTGTAAGATGTTAATAGTAAAAGAGATTACTAACACTTTAATTTAAAGTTTATAAAATTTTATTGAATTTGATTTTAATATTAAAATTATGCAGTAATATACTGTAAAGAATAAAATTTTTGGTAATATATAAGAATTTGTTTTTCTGGGGAAGCTACTTGAAAATCAAAATTTATATAAAATATCAAATGTTTCGTTCCATCATTTATACTAACATCGATTGACATCAACCTTATATGCTCTTTTTTTTTTTTTTTCTAGTATTTAAAGTAAGTCTCAAATATTTATGAAAACTGTTAATGGTTTTTATCAACTAAGTTAACAAAATTAACTTAAACATTAAGCATAATCAGAAACTACCCTTAAATAATAAAAATAGCAGCTTAATGTTACAAATATATGTAAAAAAAACTTTTAGCTTTTGAGTTCTCCTCAGTTACATCCACCTTACAATCAAAATAGATATACAAATGTGTAAATAGATTAAAAAAAAAAAGAATCCAAATTAATTTAAACATTAGGCATTCATTGTTACTATTGTTTATATTATCTCTTGAAATAATAATAATAATAATAATAATAATAAATAAATAGGGTAAAGAAAACCTTTGTCGTAAAATTTTGTGTACTGATAGGGGGCCTCGAAACAAGTCAAAAATGTCTAATTAACATATTGTCTAAATGGCACCGCTTTCGAGTTATAACCCTTTAAAGCTAGCAAATCACCACCGAGTACACAAAGCGTCACGATGCATCGTGTTGCCAAGACACATTGCATTGCCTCACTCTCCTATTTACTACCAAGTAGTAAGAAGGCAAGCAATATGTCTTGGCAATTCAATGCATTGTGATGCTTTGTGTACTCATGGTGATTTGCTAGCTCCGGCCGACAATATTTGCATATTGATAACACTTTTTCTGTGACAAAAATTAAAAGTCGGCGCCGCTGGTCACAATACGGCAGCACTCGCAAAAACAAACTTATTTAAAATTGAAATAAAATGAATGATTTTTGTGCAGTTTATTAGTCTATGTGTTATTTTAAGTTTAATACGCTTATTTTATATATTATTTTATCATTAGTTGGAGGATAATAATCCTTTGAAGAAAAATAATGTAGATGTCACGCAGACGAATCAGACGACTTATCCGTTCAAGATGTTGATAGGTTCAAATCTTGCTAAAAAAATTAATTTATCGCGATGAAATTTTTTCGGGTACAATTAGAACGTATGAAATTTTCTATAACTCAGTTTTGGCAACTTCATTTAATCCAAGATTTATCCGCATGGTATTTATGATAAAATTTATGCAAGATAATGAGTTTAGCAATAAAAGATGAAATTAGAACTTTGTTCAAGAGACCCCTATTTTTATCTTATTTGATGCTATATAATCTATATGTATAATATGCAAATACGGGACTAAAACATCAAATACAGAACATTTGTACGTTAAAAGAATTTCGGGGACAGGCTGCTGAAGTACAGAACTGCCCCTGGCAATGCAGGACAGATGGTCACTATAGACATAATCACAAATATCTCGTCACATAGGAACGAAAATAATTTATTTAATTATTCAAAATCACTCGATAGAAAATTTGTCTGAATCGATATTATATGATAGTTTCGGTTTCTATACATACAGTACATCTTTCATCATGTGTTCTTTCAATACATTAAGATTTATTTTTATACGGATCTTGATAATGTCTGTTTTGATTTCAATAATAGGGTAGGTATTAATGGAATAAACTAGAAAGTTTTGAATTTAGTGTTATATAAATAATATTTTATAGTATTAAATAAAGATGAGTTTGTATTGTATACAAGTATCAATCTGAATTGAAGTATAATAAATAGTAATTATTTACAAATTGACATAACAACTACATATTGCCATCAAAATTGTCTTTGCATTTTTATGAAGGTGAAATATATTTGGTATTAAAAATCCAAGACTAATCATCATGATATAAAAAAAAAAAAAGATAAAAAGGTGCATGTACTTACAAGTTAGGGGCTGAAGATACACTATCTTATATTGTGATTTTTCTTCCATATATTATACTATTTGTGCTCAATTACTTTATTCATTCAGCTTACTCTCTGAAAGAAATAATCTCTTTGCAAGACCATTTTCAGAGATCATAATTATTCAGCTAATTTGGAGGCAGGGAATAAATAAAATGAACTTATATTGCATGAATATCATTTAACCTTTTATAAACTAATAATTCAAAAAAATAACTTGAGATTGCAGAAGTTAAAACACTATTAGTTTATAGTTATATAAAAGTAGATGAATGCAGAAAAATGTTAGCATTATGGTTTTCTCATAGAAACAATAATTTTTTTTTAAATAATATATTTTGAAATAATTATAATGGTTTCAAAAGTTTTGTGAAGCTATCAATAATTTTCTATTTTTAAGTATTTTATGTTTAATAGTTTATTTTATTTTATTTTCAGAATAATGATATTAGGGATAATTATAGTTATTTTACATATTTCTGCAAATAGTATTTTGGCACAAAGGTAACTTAAAGAATTGTAAATACTATATAACTTTATTATTTAAAACATAAGATGAGAGTTGACAAAAATGATTTTGTTTCAGTAATACAGGTATTCAAGAATTGAATACTTATGCAGTTGTTGCACCTGTGAAGTTGCGACCCAATTTTCACTACCATGTTAGTGTATCAATTTATGATGTTTTATCTGATGTGGATATTACTGTAAGTGTCGAAGGCCTCACCGAAGCTGTCAGTAAAACGTTAATTTTGCATGCAAGTAAGTAACTAAATAATTGAACTTAATTAAGATATCATTAATATTTTCCTAATTTTCTTTTTCTAAATTTATTTTTAGGAGAAACAGAAATTGTAGAGTTAGAAGTATGTATATTTATTTAATCATGATTATTTTAAAAATAAGTAATTTTAAATTAACTTATAATTGATTTTAAATTAATTATAATTAAAGGACCAATTTATAAATATATTATTTATGGTTAAAGATATTATATGAAGTTGTTCTTGAATACTTTTGCAGTAAGTGTTTTGAATTATTTATCTTATACAATTTTTTTCCACAGATTGGTGACTGGAAACCTGGAATTTATAATCTTTCGGTATCTGGTCATGGAGGAGCAAACTTTCATAATTATACTGAATTGATATATGAACATAAAAGCTATTCTGTATTTATTCAGACTGATAAAGCTGTATATAAACCTGGCCAGTTAGGTATATAAATCATTTTATATAATATATTTGAGATTATATAAAATATATCATGTTTTAAATAATAAATCATGTTATAAGTAAATCGGAATAAGTTTGTATTTTGCATATAACTTAACTTTTAGCTTACTTTGATTATCAATTTTTCAATTTAAACTAATATAATAGCTCATTTTTTTTTATGTTGTGAAATGTAACTTTTATCAGATTTTTGAGGCATATTTCAGTAGCCCTTTTGATTGCAATCACATTTGCTAAATTTAAAAGTAAATTATAAGAAATATAATTATGTAAACTACATTAAAGAGGTCCCTGACTTATGATAACAATGCATTCTAAATTTTCAATTGTAATTTGAATTGTCCTAATTTGGAACATGATTTCACATGGGTGTAATATCAATACAGTATTTTAGATATTATATATAGGATAGAAGACTTGCTATAGATACTTATAGTAGGTTCCTCAAAATCAAAATTCTGCATATTCCAACAAATTTTCAAAAAGAAATATAGAATATTCAATGCCTTAACAACATTTTATACAAATAAAGTAATTATTAAATGAAAACAAAAGAAAAATATATAATTGATAGTAGTTACATTTGCATACAAAAGTTAATAGCAAAAATAAATATAGGGAAAAGCTATTTATTAAAATTGTATTCATTATAATGAGAAATGAATAATTTAGATGTTTTTTATATTGAATGCATAAAATTTAGCTTGTTTAAATGTTTAATTAGTAGAGGATCAGCAGAGAGAAAATGACTTTTCTGGAAAAGTTACATTCACTATTGACTTTGATTCTTTTGAAACACTTTTATAGCTAAAATAGCTATAGATATTGAAACTGAGTCATTTCCATTTATCTGAAGGACTTTCTTTGACTGTTTTCCAATTTTATCTAATTCAGCTAATTCCTTATTTGAATCATTTTGTTTCATTTCAACATTATGATAACTTATTGTTCAATATCAGTCTGAATTATTACTGATTCTTCTTTGAATGTAATTTTTATATAATTTATTGTTTTTGTAAAAGGACATACTAAGCAATGGAAAACACTTGATTCTGATTTGTTATGTTTTTTCTTGTTTTACACATCATAAATCATCATAATTTTCAATCATTTTTCTGAAAAACATAATTAGGAATCTCTGAGAAAATGTTTTCTTTTTTAGAATGAATTTTTTTTATTACTTGCAAGATTATTGTAAAAATTCCTGGAAATATTCTTTAATTGAAATAAAATAGCTAACTGAAGAAGTATTTTATGGTACAGTAATAGTGCTAGTCTGAATGCTTCATTATTTTTCTAATTACATATTTATTTTTTAAAAAATGAAAAAAAGCAGTTTGATTTTGAAAATTAATGTTAAAATATTTGAGACTTGATTTAATGTTTTCAAATAAATTTCTTCATATTTTTTAAATACAAGTAATTCTCAACTTATGATTTCATTGATTTATGATCACTTTTATTTCTGGTTATGAAGTAATCAGTATGATTTTGCAATTCAGTTCAGTTCGTTTCACAGTGCAATTCAAATGCATATGAATTTATGTGCATTCATTTTGCTGTACTGGCAGCATTTTTTTCTGGTTCCTTTAGCTTTGTGTATGCTAAGATTACTGATATTACAGTATGCTATAATAAATATATCTAGTGGGTAATTATTAGATATCTATCTCTACCAGCATTTTTAATTTATAATCTGGAAAATTCAAACCAAACCCCCATCAGAAGTTAAGAACTATGTATAATATAAAATTTGTTTCTGCTTTATATATTACTTTTGAGACTAATTCTTCATTACTAATTTTTTAAGTGAGCATTTAACATATAATAGAACAAATTTATACACCCACCATTGCCAAACTCCAGCTTACATATCATATGTGCTCTTTGGTACACTTCACTATAGTTCACTTTTTTCACTTCACTATAGTTCTGTACTATCAGCAGTCAGTAGTTAGTTTGAAATTAAATATTCTCTTTAATATAAATCAAATACATAATTGACACTATATCCAATTTTTTGCTGCACTTGGTGTTAGTCTTTCATGTAATCGGCATAGTGTAATCTTTTCATGTAATCTGCGAGCATTTCATCAGTTAAGTTACTTTGCTTACCACTTCATTTTGTCTGAAATTCTGACCTAGTAATTTTACAATTTAATTGCTATTGTATTTCCTATTTTTAATTTACATCACAATGGAATTTTGTAAACTTGTTCTAAAATTAAACTATTCCATTTAAAAAAAAATTGCTCACGATTTATTTTAATTTTCAGTACACTCTATTCTTGAATTCCTGTACCAGTCTATGAAATTTATTAAATCAAAGCATTATTCACAAGTTACAAATCAACATTTTAGAGAGCTGCTTCATACTGTCTTAACAAGCTACAAACCAGACTTTAAAACTTAGCAAAATCACAGATTCAATAATTAATTCACTATTTAACTTAAAATAATAATGTATTTTTCAATTTGTTCATTTATTGTAAAAAATAATATGCAGCTCTACATAAATGTATGTAAATAATAATAAATTTTTGAAGCCATTGGTTAAGATTATCCTGAAAAAATTAATTGGGTCTTGAGTATTTGAGATTCTCATAGTGAATTAGCCATCTGTGTTATATACTTTACAATAATTTCTGATATAATGTTAGGTTTGACTTAATATATTTAATTATAGGAGCTCCCTAACATATAAAGATCAGGTTTACATAAATAATGTTGACATGCAACATTATTTATTATTTTAAAAATCATCTTTATAATTTAATTTTGTACAATTTTAAATCAAAATAAGAAATATTCTAATTTATCTAATTTTTATCTCTAATGTTTGAATAAATTTAAAATATTTAATATTATTCAGATATTTTTTCATAGTAGTACAATAACAATAATTATCAATATTATCAATATGAAATAGTATCATATATTCTGAGAATCATCATATGATGCAAATTTTATATATCATATCATATTATGATGATTAAAATTATTATTTATGAATCATATTATAATATTTATATCATCTGCCTTATAGATATACTACACTATACATAGAGTATATAATGTTTTTAATTTTACCAAAATAATTATGGAATTTTTTTATATGTAAATTCAAATAATATATATTTTGATATATAAAGCTGACAGAAATGTAAATCAGTGTATCTCCTATAAGTTAAAGTATTAGATAAATGTAATAAGAAAATAGTAAAATATAACTTAAAAGATTATTAGATAAAGTATTTAGATAAATATAAATTAGATTGGCAGAATTTATTGTTTTATATTGTTGAAAACATTTGTTTTTAAAGTTAATTAATAATTATTTCAGTTCAATTTAGAGCAATAGTAGTTGATCCTTATTTGGTACCATCAGTTTCAGGAACAATTGATATGCATGTTAGAGTGAGTATTTAAAATTTTTTTTTTTATTAAAGATGTACAAACACCAATTTTTGAGTAGAGTTGAGTTTGAATTTTATCTATAATAATAATTTTAATGATGATAAAAGTTGAATTTATTAACAAATTAGTTTATAAAATTTTATATAAAAATACTGTATAGGAACACATTGAAATATTAATAACTTTTTCTTGTATTATGAGGAACTATTTTGCTTAAATAGCTTCTCATAATACAAGAAAAAGTTATATTATTTTCTATAACTTTTTTTTGTATTAACAATAAACAACCATCATCAACATTAAGAACAAAATGATAACAGGATATTCCTTGTCATTCTGTTCTCAAAACTGATGATGGTTATTTATATGACCAAAAACATTACATTAATTTTTTATATATCGATTGTTTTTGAGTACTAAAATTGGAGTTATTATATTTATTCCCATTATGAGCAGTTAAGATTTTAGTTTTGAATTATGAAGTATCAAATTATAGAAAGTGTCTGATTACATAGACTTTGAAATTTTTTAGCTGAGTTGAATTTTATTTTTAAATTCAACTAAATTCAAGTTTTGAACAATTTGCACATCTCTAATTTTTTTTATCTATATATTTATTGAATACTTCTTATATTTTATATTATAAAATTAAGATTTAGATTTATTTTTGTAGGATTCACAGATGAATAGGATACATCAGTGGAGAGATATACCAATAAATAGAGGTACTAATTGCAAATTTTATAAACTGTAACTCTAGAGTAAAATAATATATTTTGTTCTTCTTTATGTTTAAGGTATTGCTGCTGCTGATTTCTTATTAGCAGATGAGCCAAATTTAGGAGATTGGACTGTTCATGTAGATGTAAAGGTAAGATAAGTTTAAAATAGTGTGACCAGACATTCTGGTTTTCTAGGATTGTTCTAATTTTAAGAAAAATGTCCTGATATCCCCAAAAATGTTTTCAGAACAGTCTTTTGTCCTGGTTTTTATGAATCTTTATTTTCAATCATTGTTTATATATTTTTTTGCATATACAGAGACATTATGCTATCTAATCATGTATTTATCAATTTCTATTTTGTCAATATGTACTGTAGAATGTTTAAAAGTTGCTGTTATATGCTGGCAAATTGTTTTTTTAATGGAATTAATTGTATATGCATATTTTTTATTTTACATGGATGAGATAAAATCAAAATTTTAAATATTGCCATCAGGGTTGCAGAGTCGGGGAGTTGAAATTGGAATTTTAAACTGCCCGGAGTTGGAGTTGGACCATTTCTTTACTTACAAATTTTGACTTACAAATTTTAGGGAGTCTGAGTCAGATTACTTTTAAAAGATGGAGTCTGAGTTGGATCATTTGCCATTCAATTCTGCAATCCTGGGTTGCAGAATTGGAGATTTTTGGGTGAAGTTGGAGTCAGATTTTTAAACTGCGCAGAATCAGAGTCAGAATTTTTTTAAAAGGTGGAATTGGAGTCAGATCATTTGCCATCCGACTCTGCAACCCTGATTGCCATCCTAAAGCATAATCTTGATTTTAAAAATAGCTGTCAAATTTGATTAAGCAAATTTTGAGATCTCAAATAATGATGGATATTTGTTGATCATATTATGTAGAGTACTTATCACACTTTCCATAATATTATTTACAAAATCAAATTTCCATATGTGCAGGAGAGATTAATATAATAGGCAATAAAGATTTTTGGTGGGATGTCTAGTTTTGCCTTTATTAGAATCTGGTCACACTAGTTTAAAATAAATTTAATCATACTTTAATGCACTATCAGCAATAGAGACATCATAACTTAAAAACTCTTTTAATTATAACAAACGTTTTCGACTAATTACAGTCATCTTCAGGTTAACACATACTATTACCAAAACCATATGTACAGGTTTTGGTAATAGTATGTGTTAACCTGAAGATGACTGTAATTAGTCAAAAACGTTTGTTATAATTAAAAGAGTTTTTAAGTTATGGTGTCTCTACTGCTGATAGTGCATTAAAGTATGATTAAATTTGTTTAAGAGTGTAAGCAGTTAAATATTTAATAAATAGTTAAAAATAATTATATGATTTTAATAAATTAATATGGTCTGTAAAATGAATGAAATTATTGTAGGGACAAAATTTTTCTAAACCATTTACAGTGGCTGAATATTGTAAGTATATTTTGAATACTTTTTTTATAAATATTATTATATATTATTTACTAAACAAATATCAATTAAATAAAAATCTCTTTCAGCGCTTCCTACATTTGAAGTTCATATTGAATTACCAAATTATGCAACATATAATGAATCCGATATTGTTGTCACAGTAAAAGCAATGTATGATTTTCATTTTATATTATAAAATAAAAATTGATGTAAGGGTTTTTAGAATAATTTATTTTTTTTAATTTATCCAATTTTTTGACTAAGTTTGAAATATTGATATGTTGATGATATTGCTTTTTGCAATTGTTTGAAAATTTTATATATATTATTAAATTCTTAGGTATACTTATGGAAAACCAGTAAAAGGTGAAGTAACTCTAACTGTAGCTCCAAGAACCAGATATAATTATCTATCTGTTCGGCCTTACGAATCAACACAAGTGAAAACTAAGGTGGTTAAAGTTCTTTTTTTAAGGATAATTCATTACAGCTGCTATAATGATAAAAATTTTATAGATTGATGGTTACATAGATATCCAAATGAATTTACTACAAGATCTTCAATTAAAAACAGACTTTTTTGAACGTGAAATAGAATTCTTTGCACTTGTAGAAGAGGAAATAACTAGTCGAAAGTATAACAAGACTAACACTATGTGGATATATGATAAAGATGTTAAAGTTCAATTAATTAAAACATCAGATACATTTAAACCTGGATTAAAGTATACTGCATTTGTAAGTATACTTTAATAATCTTTTTTTGAATAATATAGATTGGATATATAATTTGCTGTTGTACCAAAAGATTAATTGGGCTAATATGTTTTTAAAAAATATTTAAATAATACTTAATCATAATTATCATAGCATCAGTAATAATTTATCTAAGATTTCAAACGGTGCAAGTTTTGCTAAATTACAAAAATTATACTCCTTACAATATATTTAATTTTAAAGTACAAGAATACTATAAAACTAGATTTTATCTAGAAATTCATAAATTATTAAAAAATAGTACTTTATAATTTAAAAAAATATAACTTTGGAAAAAGATTTTATATTATATCATATCTTTGTGATATAATAACTTCTGTAATTTGTATCTTAATTTTAAAAAAATATAGATAAAGCTTTCATTAATGGTAAGTAATATAGTCAGTTTATACAAAAAGCAATCTTTCAAATGTATAAACTGACTATCTTTCAATATGTATACTATCTTTCATGTGTTAAAAATAATTAAATATATTTTGAAGAATTTTAAAAATTTGGAATGGTGTTATCTTGTACTTGGATCATCTGGAGACTTCAAAATTTTTCATCATATTGATAAATAATGATTAAAATTTTAATACTCTATTATATTTTTAGATATTTCTTGGAAAGTTAACAATATACAGATGGAAAAATAATTATATTAAACCATTTTGTAATATATCATTTGAAAAGATTATATTAGTTATAACAGTTAATGTAGCATTTGAAGTATTAGTGTTTCTATTAAAATATCAAAATTGTTCTTATCTTAAATATTCTTGTTACAAAATGATAATCATTTATCATTCTTCAAATTTAAAAGGCACTTATATAGATTAATAAATAATAATCAAAATTTGAATTCTCGTCAATATATACTACTAGACCTATCTCGATAACAAATGAATGGAAAAGTGAATACAGATATCACATTTTTTGCAAAAAATTATTTAAAACATGTATTAATATTTTAAATAAAATAGTTATGTTTAGTCTATTATAGTTTTTTAATATTTCTAGTTTTTTGGTGTATATTCAGAGCCTAATTTGCATTTTTGGGGGCCCTAGGACGAGCATGGCTTTGGGGCCCCTAAAAATTCAAATCAGCTACGTCTAATTTTAAAGAGCTTTGGGGCCCCTAAAAATTCAAATCAGCTATGTCTAATTTTAAAGGTTCGAGCCGGATTTGCATTTTTAGGGGCCCTAGAACGAGCAAGGCTTTGGGGTAGCTGGATTTGCATTTTTGGGGGCCCTAGGACAAGCAAGCCTTTGGGGTAAAAATTCAAATCAGCTACATCTAATTTTAAAGGCTCCTTATAACTTACAAATCAGCTACCCTAGGACGAGTAAGGCTTTGGGGCCCCTAAAAATTCAAATCAGCTACACCTAGGACGAGCAAGGTTTTGGAGCCCCTAAAAATTCAAATCAGCTACGTTAATTTTAAAGGCTCCTTATAACTTATAAGGAACCTTTAAAATTTTACTACAAATCAGCTACATATAATTTTAAAGGCTTCTTATAACTTATAAGGAACCTTTAAAATTTTACTTTCTATCCAAATCAGCTATGTCTAATTTTAAAAGCTCCTTATAACTTATAAGGAACCTTTAAAATTTTACTTTCTATCTAGTTAATTCAAATCAGCTACGTCTAATTTTAAAGGATCCTTATAACTTATAAGAACCCTTTAAAATTTTACTTTCTATCTAGCACTAAAAACCCATTTTTTCTTATTAAAAGTTTATAAAAGTTGAAAACTGACTTATAAGGAACCTTTAAAATTTTACTTTCTATCTAGCACTAATAAAAATATTTTTCTTATTAAAAGTTTATAAAAGTTGAAAACTGATTGATAATTTTGGGGCCCTAGTCAGCCTATTGGTAAATCTGGCCCTGTGTATATTTCATTCTACTCCATATTGCTCATTTTTCTTCTGTGATAGAATATAACACTGTTAATTCAAATTATTTCTGAATGACATGTATGACAGATTTATTTTTTTTTTTAAATGAATAATTTATTAATGATGATAAACAATTAAATTTATTTTTAAGAAAAACTTCAAATATTATCTTGCTAATTCTCTCAAGCATTACCATTAAATCTTTGATTACTTTCCACTTTTCTTTAAATTTCATACAATATCAAATATCATACTTTAATGTGTCTAATAATTCTTTATTTAATGAATTCTTTAAATTTAACCATATGAGTTCAAAATACCTTTTATCTTGTATTATAATTTAATGTCCATAATGGAAATCAAGATAATGTTTCTTGTATATTAAAGAGTTGAAAAATTAATTATAAATGCAAATTATGCATATTCTGATAATGTATCCATGGATATTTTTTTGCTAAAGTAAAGCATTGTTAATTATTAATTTTTATAGAAAAATGAATATTTATTAAAGTTTTCAATATAAATAGCTCTCTAAAATTTCTAGTATTCTCTCTAAAATATCTTGAGGAGTTGGTGGCATCTTTATTGGGAATACTGATCAGTTGCTATCAATAATTCTTTTATATGGTATTCTTTAAATTTATGTATTTTGATAAATTTTAACAGACAGAATAATTTATATAGAACAAGAAAGAAATATCTATGTAAATTGTTTCATTTTTTGTCACCAAAGAATCTTGCTATCAGGTTTATTTGATACATGCATTTTAATAAGAGTGAAAATTTTTTATAAATAATTTGTTTCTGTTTTAAGATAAGAGAGAAACTTTTGGAGAATTGAACATAGTAAAAATGATTAATGTGGAACCAATATTACTGTTGCCAATAAGAGAAAAGATAATCAAAATTTCTTGAGTAAATATACGATTTAAATGAATTTTATGTATTATTGGGATTTAGTAGATGATCAATTCTTCTGAAAATTATCAAAATTTCAAATTATTGTATTGTTGATAATGATATGATTTTAATCACTTTTAATTTTCAAAAAAATATAACATTGGATAACAGAAAGGGATATATTATTGGTTTATCAATATATATTAACTTTTTATATAAAAGTAATCCTTGACTTATGACCATTCACATTTATAACAGCAATGTCATGTATAAATTCTGATTGGTCAATGCAAATAATAAAAGTAAAAATGATTAATGTGGAACCAATATTACTGTTGCCAATAAGAGAAAAGATAATCACAATTTCTTGAGTAAATATACGATTTAAATGAATTTTATGTATTATTGGGATTTAGTAGATGATCAATTCTTCTGAAAATTATCAAAATTTCAAATTATTGTATTGTTGATAATGATATGATTTTAATCACTTTTAATTTTCAAAAAAATATAACATTGGATAACAGAAAGGGATATATTATTGGTTTATCAATATATATTAACTTTTTATATAAAAGTAATCCTTGACTTATGACCATTCACATTTATAACAGCAATGTCATGTATAAATTCTGATTGGTCAATGCAAATAATAAAAGATTAATCCCTGACCAATCTGATATACAAAAAGCATCTTTTTTTTTGTATCTGGTTTTGGTTCTTGTACTTTTGTGTTTAAGTTTTATCATAATAAAATGAAATGTAATAAATATTGGTAATGGGTATCTATAAATTGGACATTTCTGACTTGCCATCACTCCAACTTAAAATGGCAGGGATCAAATATAATTTTGCTGTCATAAGTCAGACTACACCATCTGTCTTAAGTCTTTTGTGAACATTGTAAATCAAGGACTATCTGAATAATTTATATATAATTATAAATACTATATAACTTTTATTAATTTTTAAAAAATTATTCTCAAACTTCTGTGATATATATATATATAATATTATAATATTTATTATTGTTTAACTGATTACTTTTCTTAATATGCCTATTATCTAAAGAAAAATTATCTATTTTTTTATTTCTCAGAAAATTTTATAATTTTTTGAATATTATATAGATGTTCCTATGATGAAAGTAAAAAATAAGTTATTATTATTTAAATACTTCTATTGCTTTATTTCTTTTTGCGAATTCTATCATCACATCTGAATTGATTAAATTTTTTTCTCTAATTAATATAATTAATTATATTAATGAGAGAAATATATGATATTATTAAAATTTTTTTTCATTCTTTTTTGTTTTGTTTAATTCTGTTATAGTTTGTTTAAGTCTGTTATTGTTTTGTAAAGTGTTAAGACATTCTTAACATTTTACAAAATAATTAAAGTGGTAAGCTTTGGACTTTGAGAAAAATCAATATTTTATTAATAGTCACATTTCAATATTATACAAAAAAATTAAATTACAATTAATTTTTATTTTTATTTTAGTTAAAAGTTACTCATCAAGATGGAACACTCGTAACAGGTGGAAATAGACAATTAAAATTAACATATGGCTACACTCATATTGAAAGAGACTGGAAATCAACTTATTATACACTACCAGAAAATGGGCTTCTTAAACTTGAATTCTATCCTCTTCACGAAGAACTCAATATATTATATATGAGAGCTGAATTCCGTGGTCAGACCCATTATATTGATGGAATAGATTCTGCTGTATCACCTAGCAATAATTTCATTCAAGTTACTCCATTAACAAAGACTGTTAGAACTGGTAGCAATATTGAATTTGAAGTAAATGCTACTGAGCCAATGAGTCATTTGACTTATCAAGTGAGATTTTTTTTTTATTAAAAATCTTAATACCAGCATATAATAATGCATATTAAAAATTTGATGATTTAAAATATTTTGCCTAAGTTTTATTTTTATTAAATAAAATTTAAAAATAATGATAAAGTTTTAAATTTTAATAATTAATTTTCATTAATATAAATCTTAGGTAATGGGAAGAGGAAGCATGGTATCGGCACGAACAATTCCAGTACCAAATGAAAAAGTATATCGATTCAGTTTTAGAGTTTCTAGTCAAATGGCACCAAAAGCAAGAGTGATTGTTTATTATATTAGGAATTCAAATAAAGAAATTGTTGCCGATGCAGTAAATTTTGAAGTTGAAGGTGTATTTAGAACACAAGTTAGTATAAATGATAAAATCTTGTCTGTACGAATGTAAACAATATAAGAGAGAAATTTTTTCTTTCAAATTTTAGGTTAATGTACGCAGTAATTTGATAGATGTCCAACCAGAAACAACAGTTGACATTCGCATAGAAACAAGGCCTTCAGCATTTATAGGAATTCTTGCAATGGATAAAGAAAGCATTTTGCTGAAGTCAGGAAATGACATTTCACAAAATGATGTTTGTATTTAGGAATTTTTCAAGTAACATTTTACTTTTTTGAAATAATAAATAATAGTAATTTTATTATGAAAATTTAAAATTTAAAAGGTGATTAAAGAATTAGAAACTTATGATGGTGGTAAAGAACATAAATATTGGCCACCTTGGAATCAAAAAAGGAAAAAGAGATCTCTTTGGTGGTTGGGATCCACATCTGCTGCAGAAATTTTTGATGTAAGTAAAAAATTAAATATCAAATAAATTTTCATTTAATGTGCAAACTTTATTTATATCTTTACAATCAAAAGTGATTGTAAGGATAATAGATATATTTTTTTTTTTGTTAATTTTTGAAATTTCTTAAATGTAAATTCTTTATAGGATTCTGGTGTTAGAGTTCTTACAGATGGACTGATATATAGGTTTCCAAAAGAAAGTAAGATGTTTTATTTATGATAATTAATTTCTATAATTATTATTATTGAAATACATAATAAAAACATTAGTTGGATGTTTAGACTATTTTTTTATTAATTGATGTATTAATGAGATGAAATAGGCCTTGAAAGTTTAATTGCTGAAAATATTTTATTCTGTATAATATTACCATATTTAAATCAAACAAAATTTATAATTATTAAAAAGGACAGTGGTAACCTAAAAAGTAGAATATCAATATGAAAAGTAAACAACTGTATCAATATTGTGATTACTTTTTAAAATTATTTAAAAGTTTGTGTTCATTGTCAGAGAATTGTATTTTGTACAATTTGATCTGAAGTATGATACTGCATATATATAAATATTACACATTGAATAAAACTAAGAACATTTGATACTTTTTCTAATTAAAACTTTTAATTATGCAAAAATGAAAAATCAGTTGCTTCAATAGTCAAATGGTATTTCATTAATCCTGATTTTTCTCTTCCTCGTCTAATAATAACTTAATAATGAACAAGCCAAACTTCCCCTGGCGGATAAAGTTTTAAATTATATATTAGAATAATAATTATTTTTGAATTACAGCTACGGTGCCACCATCTATTGAATTAATGATTAAATAATTTTATAATTACGTACTAGGGTGGCGCCATCTAGTAATTAATGATTTAAAACTTTATCCGCCAGGGGAAGTTTGGCTTGTTCATTATTAATTTGCAAAATGGTTTTTCCCCTGTACGTTAGTTGTTTATAATTGAGTAATAATAACTTTTTATGAAAACAGCTAAATCCAAAACTTGCAATAAATAAATAAGATTTTTGCTGACTGTCCTAAGTATTAGTTAGTAGAAATAGTTAAATAATACATCAATAGTTGGATTTATATAAAATTAAAAAAGAAAAGATCAATATCAGCAATTTCAATTTTTAAAATAATCAATTTGTACATAAATTAAAACTAAAAATATGAGATGTGAGAAAATATCCTATTTGCTATTGATTAATTGTAATTCATTTAAAAATAAGCTAGATTAGTGGTCATAAATGGTAAAAAAAGGGTATTTCATTTCATATTTAATATAATGGAAGAAAAAATTTTTTATACCAGAAAAATTAATAATAAAATGTAGAAGTGTCAGATTTGTGAATATTTCTTATTATTATTTTAGATCGATTCCGTGAAAATGTAATTTATATTGACGACAGAACATTAAATGTACCAGTACAACCTCCTTCTACACTTCCTGATGCTCCTACTGTGAAAGAACATATTGTGTTGAGAAAAACTTATCCTGATACTTGGCTTTGGATGAATGCAACAGCTGGGTAAGCAGCTATCTTTAATGAATACAAATTATCAAGAGTAAAAATTAAATTGTTGTTATATTATTATAGAAGTGATGGTGTAGCAGTTATATCACATTCTGTACCAAAAGCCTTGACTACATGGGTGATCAGTGCATTTTCTATGAGCTCAGTACATGGATTAGGAATTGAAAACTTTCCTGCAGAAGTAAGTATCCAATGTACTATAAAAATATTATTTCATTATAATTTGATCTTTAATTATCAAATTTAATTTTTAAAATTCAAGAACAGAATTTCAAGAGCCTGGTTACTTTTATTAAAGTTACAGAATTCCTTATACAAGTAGTCCTCAACTTGTGATCACATACAACAGTGATATCATCAATAAACTCTGTGAAAGCTCAATGCAGTTAACAAAGGATTTGAGTGCCTACTTTTATTAAAGTTACAGAATTCCTTATACAAGTAGTCCTCAACTTGTGATCACATATACTTACAACAGTGATATCATCAATAAATTCTGTGAAAGCTCAATGCAGTTAACAAAGGATTTGAGTGTTTGATCAATGGTCTGATATACAAAAAGCATTTTTTTTTGTGTCTGGTTTTATACTTTTGTGTTCATTAAATTTACTATAGTAAATGTACTGTAATAATAAATATTGATAGTAGACAATTCATAAATTTTGGGCATTTCCAACTTATGGTTGATCAAACTTACAACAGCATGGTTTGGTTTTACACCTGTCATAAGTCAAGGACTGCTTGTATATGAAATGAACTAACATATTTAGTTTTGATGATAAAGTTCTATCCATTTTATTGTCTTAAAATATCTAAAATTTTTGTTGTCATATAATTTTAAATAATTACATTATTTAAAACTTTTAGATAAAAGTATCACGACAATTTTTTATTAGAATGAGTTTACCGTACACAGTCCTAAAAGGAGAATCTGTTGCAATTCAAGTTGTAATTTTTAATTATAATTCAAGATCTGTTAAGGTATATACAAAATTTTAAACAAAATTAAAGTTATTAAAATATTAAATATTTTACTATTTATATTTAATTAATATTTCTAGGCTGAAGTTACTATGGTCAATAGCAAAAATGAATATGAATTCACTATAGCTGGTGGTGATAAAACTGAATATCAGAATAAAAAAGAGAGATCAAAATATGTTACGGTAAGTGAATAATACGTATGTTTTGTGACCAAACAAATTGATGATTGATTTCATGTAGAGAATTTATTAAATAGTGCATAAAATTTTAAGTATTAACTTCTGAAATATGTTGTTGCCATTGGATGATGATGCAGTTATCTATCAAAATTGCAGTTTGAAAAAACAAACTTATTCAGCAATATTAATTCAGTGTTGCTAATTTATGAATGATAAAATAATAATAATAATATCAATATTAATTTATCATTATTTAGTTGAAATTTAAGATTCATAAAACAATTTTTTTATTATTTTATTATTAAATCATATACCAATTGAAGTTTTTTTAGAGGAAAACAGAAATTTATGTTTTTCCTCAGAAAAGTCAACTGCTATATAACACACAATGGTTAATTTCACTGAAGATTGATAAATACATATAACTTCACTATTGTGCAAATTATAATTTTTGATAAATACAGCTCATATGCATAACTTATAATGATGGATAGAATACCAATATTCCTCAAAAGGAAACTTTTCAATATGTGCATACTACCAGTAATGACATATGACAGTGATATATGGACCCTTACAAAAAAAAAATAAAAGAAACTAGCAACAACCCAAAGAAGTTAGGATTCATCAAAAGAGACTACAAGACTTGGATAAGAGAACAAACCAAAGTAGAAAACATACTGCTTCTAACTGTTATCGTCGGCAGGATGGCCGCGTGGTAAAGCTTTGGCTTCCCACCCCTGGAGGATCCGGGTTCAAATCCGGGTCCCACACCTCCAGTTTTTCAAGAGGGGTCCAGGGCCCGGCTCGTTGAACTCCATCTTCAACCATCCGGTTGACCCCATTACGGGTGTTGGCCAGCCTGTGATTTCAACCATCCGGTTGACCCCATCATGGGTGCTGGCCAGCCTGTGATGGGCACCATCCGGTTGACCCCATCACGGGTGTTGGCCAGCCTGTGATGGGCTGTACAAGTGGCTGCCGCCAGATACAGTATATCCCATGAGGATATGGCAGCATAATCTAATTAACCTAACCTAACTGTTATCATTAAGTGGTGTTGGCAGGCCACATAGTGAGATATGCAGATAACCATTGGACAAAGGCAACCAAGACTAGGGAAAAGACAGCACAAACAATGGAGAGATGATATAAGAAAAGTAATTGGTTCCCAGTTGGAGTTGGATACAGATTGCACAAGATTACACATCTGGAAACAAAAGGAGGCCTATATATCCAGCAGTGGATGAAACAGAAATGCTGATGATGATGAGTGATGAATAGTTTATTTTTTTAATACCAAGGCTTTTCTTTCTTCTTTTTCTCAAGTTTTTTTTACTTGTAATTTTTCAGTTGTAAAATAAACTACAGTAGATTGGGCCATAATTTAAATTATTGTGATCATAAACAAAGCAATCTCAAGAGTAATAAATATTGATATATGTACAGTTGTTGTTTGATGAGGCTATCATTATTGGTTTTGTATATATGCTAGTACACTTTCTTGTTCACAATTGAACAAAAACAATGTGATTTTTTTTTTTTTTAAATAAACTCATCCTCCATGATCATAAGGATGGAATATTGTGCCTGATTCAACTCATTCTTATAAAATAATTAGTTCATAGACGTGCATTTCATGATTACTCAGATTACCCAATCTAATTCTAGTTAACTTTTATTTGGAATTTGTAAAATACAATGATACATCTCTCTGATCCATCAGTGGATCTTCCAGTGAAAGAATGATTATTGAATCAATATCCTAAAAAAAATTATGAGTTAAATTTGAATATAATCTAGATTTTGTTTAATAGTAAGGGTAATTCATATCAAATAAATACTGTATTTTTAAATAAAATTCTTTATCAAATGGCATAATGATATTGTTAATCAAAATAAATTTTCAGATTTTTACATCCTACAATATTAGATTTGATATTAATTAGATAATTATAAATAATTAAAGATTAAATTTATTAAACTAATCTTTAATAGAAACTAAAAAATAATTATTTTGCAATTTTATAGATACCACCCAATGAGGGGACTCCTGTGTCATTTCTTATCACTCCCAAAAAAATTGGCTACATCGATATCAGAGTCGTAGCCAACACAGATCGAGCAAGTGATGCTATCACAAAACGATTGCATGTTAAGGTTAGTAATGAAAATAAATTAGTTATAATTTTAGGTGAATAACATGCTTAAAATTAATGTTAACCTCTTTATAGCTTGAAGGTAGTACTCAGTATTTCAACAAGGCAATATTTTTGGATTTAGCAAGTTCAGGATCAGAACCTATTAAAAATAATATATCTATTCCAATCCCCTATAATAGCATTAATGGCTCTCAAAGAATAACTATTTCTGGAATAGGTAAGGAAATTTTATTAATTTTATTAATTTATGCTTAATATGAATGAACATTTAGCTTCAGAATTCTTCAGATTAAAATGTTATAATATGCTTCTTAATAACTTTATATATTGAATAATACAATATCAGACAATAGAAATTACATATATAATATACCTAAATATATTAATTATTGATATAATTTGTTCATAATATTAAAATTAAATAAAGCATATATAATGACTTTAGTTATTAAATGTAAAAAGTTTTTTAAATGTTTGCAGATAATAGATTTAAGATTTGCAATTAATCTATAATTTATGCTCACAAGATCAACCCATATTTTATAATATAAACTGTGATAAAAGAAATAATCTCAAATATTGTCAAAATATATAGAATGATATTTGGGTGATTTTCTAAATACAGTGGTGCCTTCGTTAACGATGATAATCCTGGAATGGATTACCATTGTTAACCAAAACCGTCGTTATCCAAGGTGTGATTCCCCATAAGATTTAATTGAAAATTGATTAATTTGTTTCAGCTCCTCCCTTCAACCATAGTAAATATTAAAAATGCAGATAAAACTCATTTAAAATATCCTAAAAATACGGAAAATATCATTTATTTATTATATTTGCTACAAAAAAGAATTAACATTAATAAAATGAATTGTTCATGAAAACAGTTTTTAATTATCAATCTTCACCAGAAGGACAACTGGACTCACTTAAAAGTGTTTTGACAAACGAACCCATAAACATTAATTAGCAGCTTATAGATTCAACAATTATTATACAGATGAGATTTAATTTTGCCTTTTGATAGCGAACGAACAGTGACACAAACTTGTTGATTTATTGTCTATATGAACCAATACATAAAAAATAAATGCTTAAATATTCGTTTTCATCATAAAATGCATTTATAACCACAAATTTTAAAATAAAGCCCAGTACACTACAAGAAAAAAAGCAATAAATAGAAAATGTAAATAGCTGGCTACGATTGGTCAAACATACCTGACCTATGCTGTATGGCTGTTCTCTATTCGACAATGTCTTCCCATGCGTGTAAGAGTGAGATCGGAAAATAACAGGAATTAGATCAGATACAAATTCACATAATCAAAGGCGTTAATCAACAGATTTTTTCTTACAGCTTGCTTAAATATTAGTTTTCATCATAAAATGCATTTATAACCACAAATTTTAAAATAAAGCCCAGTACACTACAAGAAAAAAAGCAATGAATAGAAAATGTAAATAGCTGGCTATGATTGGTCAAACATACCTGACCTATGCTGTATGGCTGTTCTCTATTCGACAATGTCTTTCCATGCATGGAAGAGTGAGATCGGAAAATAACAGGAATTAGATCAGATACAGATTCACATAATCAAAGGCATTAACCAACAGATTTTTTCTTACAGCCATTCATCATTAACCAAGTACATTGTTATCTGAGGCATCATTATATATCCAGTTTTACAGTAGTATAAAAGATGTACAAAAATATTCTTTTTTTATACTTTCATTAAATTTATATTTTTTATAGAAGCAGTTTAAAAAGTCAAATATAATGAAAATATTAATGATTAATTTATGGACAGTGCATATATTTTACTTCTGCTCTGTTTAATTTTGGAAAACCAAAATTATTTTATGACAAGTTATGATTCCATGATAATATACTGATTTTTTAAAATGAAAATTTCAAATATTCAAATTGCAATAACTTAGTTTTTAAAATCAATACAGGAATATCTTATTATTATGGCAATTATGTTCCAGACTACCACTGCAAAGCAAATCATAGGCTTTTTTCATTTTATAATGCAAATAAAAGCCTTAAAATATATTTACGCTATTATTAAGTGCATAATAGCATTAAGCCTAAAAAAAACTTGGCTGGATGACTGCACGATAAAGCATTCATGTACTATTTTGGAGGATCCAGGTTTGATTTTGGATCTCATACTTCCAGTTTTTCAAGGCAGCTCCATGTCCAGCACATCTGTATGCTAATTTTTGCTTTATATTCCTATTATAAGTATTTATTTTCACATATAAAATAAAAACATGAAATATAATTGAGACATAACACAGGCATATCTTGCTTTATAGTAAGAAAAGTTGTCATCAGTACATAAATAGTAATATTTATTTCTAACAGATATAAACCTTTAATTTTTAACTAACATATTAATTTTTATTGACTCTAATGTAAGGCAAATGAAAATAAAAAATGTTTATAAATTAACTGAAATATAATTCTTAAATGCAATGATCTTTTTATTATCTTTGAAATTTTGCATTAACTGAAATTATAAAAACTCAGCACATCAAAATATTTATTGTTTTATAAATATTTCATGCAATTAGGAGATTTACTTGGAGTTAGTGTCAACAACATGGATCACCTTCTTCGATTACCTTATGGATGTGGTGAACAGAACATGTTGAATTTTGTATCAAATGTCATTATAACCAATTACCTCACACAGTCACGTCGTTTGACTAATTCTATCAGAGAAAGAGCAATAAGGTTCCTTCGCTTTGGTAACAAAACTTTTACTATTTTATATTACATTTAAAAATATTAATGTTAAAAAAAATGAAATTTTTTAAAATAGGATACCAAAGACAACTGACATATAAAAGACAAGATGGTTCTTTCAGTATTTTTGGTCAAAAAGATAGAAGTGGAAGTGTATGGTATAGTATATTAATTTTTTGAAATGTTTAATTAATTAAATTTAATATACGAAAAGCTGAATATAAATATCTTTATTTACTAAAATTTTTAAAACAGGTTGACAGCATTAGTAATCAAATCATTTCATTCTGCAAGAACATTGATTGATATTGATGAAAATGTTATTGAAAATGCATTGAAATGGTTAGTCAAGAATCAGAATTCTGATGGTTCTTTTGATGAACCAGGTGAAATTCATCATAGACCAATGCAGGTATGGTTTAAATTTGTGCTTATATTCTATTCCATGCAGAATTGATTAATGTCCACTTACAGAATTACGTGTTTTACATATATAAAAAAAATTATGATGATGCTAAACTAATAAAAACTAAAATTGTCTTTATAATATGACATCAAATTACAATATACATTCTTTTTGGCATTGTTTTTAATTAGGCTGATAAAGCAAAAAGGAAAATAGATATATTTATTTGAAGAAAATATTATTATATATTTTGTCTAGCATGCTTTTGTTTTCTTTGTATTATTGTGTTGATAAAGCAAAAAGGAAAATAGATATATTTATTTGAAGAAAATATTATTATATATTTTGTTTTCTTTGTATTATTGTGAGTTTTTTTAGAAAAAAATTCAGGAATTTTTTAATATAAAAATGTTTCCATAATGTAAACTTTTTATTACAAAAATTTCTTTTAATTCAGATAACAGGTATTATTTTACTTAGAAGTGATTTTATATTGTAAAAGAAAACTAAAATATGAAATTTCAATGTCAGATGAAGAAAAAATAATAATTGAATGATTTGGAAATTTTTTGGCTAGTTATTATTTTTGTTTGATCACTAAACTGGTAATACTGTTAATTGCAATAATAAATCATTATTAGCTATTATAGAATCTGTACTATATTTAAAATAATGGCCCGAAGCAATTTGTGTATGAATGAAATAGGTTATTACTGAGAAGATACACAAGTCATTTATTTTTTATATTTTGCATATAAAAAATTAATATTTACATAAAATATTTATTAAATTATAATTTTTAAAAAACAGCATTTTATTTCCAATAGTATTTTCAACAAATAATAATAGTTGATAATTGTATATTGCATCAATAATTAACACTTATAGGTCTTGTAGGTATTGCTTTTTGTCTTGTAGGTATGCTTATAGAATCTGTACTATATTTAAAATAATGGCCCGAAGCAATTTGTGTATGAATGAAATTTGTGTATCTTCTCAGTAATAACCTGTCATTTATTTTTTATATTTTGCATATAAAAAATTAATATTTACATAAAATATTTATTAAATTATAATTTTTAAAAAACAGCATTTTATTTCCAATAGTATTTTCAACAAATAATAATAGTTGATAATTGTATATTGCATCAATAATTAACACTTATAGCATACCTACAAGACAAAAGTATAAATACAGCACATTAGTGTGATCAAAATCATTATGTAATATTTGAAGTATATGTTGAATTAAGTTAGGAAGTTCCTATATTCTGATTTTCTATTATAACTATATAGATTTGGTGCTTACTCCAATAGAGCTTACGAAAATAAAACTTTTATATGCATCCTTTAACTGTGAGCAAACAATGTAGCAACATATGCTCTTTGAAAAAACTATTAATTTTCTATTGATATATCTGTATAGGCATGAATTAAATTAAAGATTATTTTGCATAAATTCTTTTAAATAAGCAATAATCCAACATCAATATGAACAAGATAAATTTCAAATCACTTTTCATTAGATTCTCTGTTTTTTTTTTTATTAAGCTATTTAGTATTTTACAAAATAACATATGTCTGTATGTATCCTCAATGGCATACATTGTAAGCATAAATTTACAAGATTACTCAGTCAAGAATAATCATTGTCTAAATAGTTTTTTTTTAAATTTAACATAGCAAATATACATTTCAAATAATTTATAATGTTCTGTTAGTCTGATTATTAAACAGGGATCGTTGGTATAATTCTAATGATCTCTGTTTAATAAAGAAATCATTTGAATATAATTTCAAATGATTCTTGATTTAATGATCAAAAATTTTAATTAAAGTATTAACTATAATTAGAATAGCTAAATATTAGTTCAAACTTAGCAAAAATAATTGAAATTAAATAGCTGTTGTTTAATCTGATTTTAAAATTTAATATTAATATTTAGATTATAAATATGTATAATTTTATTTGGAATCTGTTTCAGGAAAATAAAGATGCTCTAACTGCATATGTATTGATTTCACTTCTGGAAAGTGGGGTAAGTTGTTTTAATGATTTATAAATTGTCTAATAATACTTTGCTACATAATATTAGATGTAAAGATAGTTAAAATCATAATTTTTGTAATTAATAATACATTTCTTTTTTATAATACCAAATTAAAAAAAATTATGCATTGATCACAAAAATTCCCTTATCATCAAAGACTTTAATAAGGATGAATATACAATGAAAAATTCACAAATATGATAATTATATAATGTAGTAAAAGTGCATTTTTTGGAAATTTCTAAAATTTATTTATTTATTTTTAAAGGCCGAAAGCAATTATTCAAGGCAAATAGAGTTAGCTGAACTATATTTGACAAATGCAATATATAAAGTTAGAGATCCATATTCAGTCAATATTATTTCCTATGCATTACATCTGCTTGGAAATCAGATTGCCAGTGATGCTTTTACTAAGATGTCAGGACTTTCAAAGAAGTCAGGTAAACTTTATTTTTTATAGCATACATAAATTAAATAAATACCTATTAAAAACTGTTACAATATAAGAGAATTCCTGATTTATCATGGTATGTTCAAAAATTTTGATCTTAATTTGAATTTGTGATAACTTAGAACATGATTTTTCCAAAGATGCAATGAAATGAATAGAGGTTAGATTGCCCAACTATCTTAAATTCAGAATACTATATTCAACAGATTTTAAAAAAAGTACTAGAGTACAGTAATATTGAATGTTATTTATTGTTTAAAATGAGGAAAGTTGACATTTCATCTATGCCATCTCTATTTTTGAATATACGGGTATTCTCTGACTTCTGCAAGTAATTGGAACCGAAAGATTTTATGTATGCCTGAGTGAAAATGAGATAATGCTGCATAGTATGATAAAGTAATACAATCTTTTAAATATTGTAAACCAACATGTTTGGACTTGTATTTTGCAAATACAATAAATTTTTATGCTTTATACTGTAAAACGTACATACATAAATCTAAACTTAAAAAGAGATATTTTGGACTTGTATTTTGCAAATACAATAAATTTTTATGCTTTATACTGTAAAACGTACATAATATCTCTTTTTAAGTTTAGATTTATGTAAGTCAGGGAATATTTGTATAGAAAAAAATTTAATGTATTGATATAATTTAAATTCATTCAATTTTGTAGTAAAAATAATTATTTTTTTAGCAGCATTAATATCCATATTTTTGGTTTAGTATAATTGGGCCATTAGGTCCATATACAATATCCATATTTATGATAAAGCTAGTAGAACTTTACAGTAGGGGGATCAACTCCTCAAGAACATTTTCCTGGGAGGGAACCCAATATGAATTTTTGTAAAATCAGTGTATATTTTTATTGATCACCATAAAAAAATCCATTTGCCTCTGAATATAGATATTAAAAGACAAAAAGCAGTTTAGCATTAGACAGAAAAATACTATATATGTAATATAGCATTTGCAAATTGATTTTAAATCTTTTGCTACAAACAGTTTAACAAAATGGTGAGAAAGAGTAGTAAATAAATAAGTATAATAATGATATATTAAAATGAACACAGATTTTAACGAAAAAAAATAATATATATTATAATATTAATTTATTTTTGTTAAAATCTGTGTATTCATTTGAAAATAAGTTCACTTTAATATATCAATATTATATTCATTTATTCTTTCTTACCATTTTCTTAAACTGTTTGTAGAGTAAAATTTGAATGTATATGCAAAAAGTTTAAATGCACTTGCAAATGCTATAAAGAAATGTTTTTAATCATTGTCAATTGAGTTACAGTTGAGTATTGAAAATGTTCCTATTGCTGAATTGCTTTGTGTCTATAATTTACATTATGATGCCACCATTTGTTGGATTGATTAATTAAATTTAGATTAAGATGACACCAGCTATTATCTTTTAATAAAGTGGCAGAATGTCTACAACTTTAACCTAGATGTTAATTTCAGAACAGAATAAAATAAAACAGTGAACTTTTATTATACACTGAAAATTAAGGTTGTGAAACAACATATTTTTTTATTAACAAGCAGGTTAAAAAATCAAATTGGTTCAATTGATTTTATATGTGAAGATCATGATTAATAAAAGAATTCTAATTTATATTATTAATGTGTATATGATGATGCTTAAAAAGAAAATACAAAATGCTTTTTACTATAAAATTAGATAAAGGTGATATGATTTATTGGACAAATTCAGAAGAAAATATTAATGTTACGGACAAACAGTCTGATTATTTCTACCTACAACAATCACAAGATATAGAAATGACAGCATATGCATTATTGGTTTACACTAAAAAATCTATTAGCGATGGATTACCAGTTCTCAAATGGCTTATTTCGAGTCAGAATGAAATTGGAGGTTTCTCATCAACACAGGTAACAAATTTCTTTTTGTTTACGGGAAAAGTATTTTATTTATCATTAATCATTAAAGTTTTGATTTTTATTAGGATACTATTGTTGCATTGCAAGCATTATCAGAAATGTCCTCGAGAATGATATCATCGACTACATCAATTAATGCAAAATTTAATTATGGAGATGAAAGAAGTAAAAATATAAGGATTAATGATCAGAATTTCATGACTTTGCAACAGATTGACGTAAAATTCTTAACATTATTTCTCTATTTAATTATATTTTTTTGAAAATCACAAATAATTTAAACTATTTCAGTTGCCAACAGATGCACACTATACTGAAATAGAAGCAACAGGTATAGGGACTGGTATAATTCAGGTAAGTTGATGGAGAAATTAGGATATTTTACAAATTTTCACATTTTAATAATAAAATTATGCTAATTTTAGGTATCATGGGCCTTTAATTTAGCTGTGTCAGGAGAAACTCCAGCATTTTTCTTAAATGCACTCTTAGATAAAACATCAACAGAAAGCTATTTGCAACTAAGCATATGTACACAGTAAGTTATCAATAATCTAAAATATATAATTTGATTTTGTATGTTAAGAATAATGTTTCTAAATTTATTATGACCACAAAAGACATTTTTTATTAAAGTTAATGAATTAATTCATTATTTTTTTTTCCTGATGCTATAATTTCAATAGAAAAAATACTCTCAAAAAATTAGAATTTTTCTGTGAATAAATTTAATATCACAAAACACTTAGTGAACAACGGACTTTTACGATTTATGTATTTTTTTGTGCATTGAGTGGCAACACAATATAATTAAAATTTGTTTGATTGTATATTCTGTATGGAACTGTAGAAACTTTCAGTGTGCATTGAGTGGCAACACAATATAATTAAAATTTGTTTGATTGTATATTCTGTATGGAACTAAAGCAACTTTAATAAGAAAAGTATACCTTTTATGATCCTTGTGAGTATTTTTCTACATGCTTTTTGATCTTGCTTACTATGTTTGTTTCTAAATTTATTCCATTGAAACCACTACCATAATATAAAATATAATTCTATTGGTTTTAATATTGAAAAATACAATTTGGAATTATTATTTGAAAAGATAAAAAAAAAAAAAAAAATTTAATTCATCAGCATAAAAATTTGGCTTTCCATTAAGAATGAATTAAAGACTATTTACTCTACTCTGTTTATAATTTCCTGTTATCTTTTCTTCGCAGTCAGTTGACAAGAACAGTTATATCCGTTCTTATCAACTATATGATATATTAATATATAAAATATGTATATTCTGTTGATAAATATCATTAAGTTTTGCAAATATATACTATTTTGGAATCCATATATATATATATCAATATAAGGTACAAATGCATTTCTTTCAAGTTGTAGTTATATTCAATGATGACCTCAGGATGTTATTTTATATGATTAAGTCAGCCTCTGATAATTTTCCACAAAAGTGCACCAAAATTTTACCTTCTTTCAGCTCACTCTCCCTAGTCACTTGATTTTCAACTTTCTCCCTTCCTTATTATAATTTTTATACATATTGAATCTATTATATTATTTATTTAAGCAAATACATAATGGCCATATGAATTCTTGTAGGCAAATTATCACATTCCCTACACCTAATCAGAGCATTATTATATAAAATATATATTTGGTGAATGTTTACCAAAACTTTGATGTCAGATTTATAATTACTTCATACCACTAAATAAAACTAAGCTATTTAAACGTGTAGTGATCATACAGTAAACACATGTACAATATTAATATTTGGGCTTTCTAATGTAATAATTTCCAGAATTCCTTATGGATGCAATGCACAAGTTTTAAGTAGAAATTCTTAAAATTACATTTCTGTTCTGCAGGTCATTATGATAACCTAATTTATCGGATACATGAAAATATTTCCAAGGTAAGGAAAGAGACATAATGAAATTTTAAGATTTTTTCACAAATACTGGTATTATAATTTCATGTAAAAACAAAAATTCAGTCAAATATATAAAAGGTTCTGAATCTGATTTTTTAATTATATAAAACAATATTTAATTTTGAAAATGAACAAAAAATCTAATTGAGCTTACTGTTCAAGTTTTGTATCCATTCTGTGTGCATTAAATAGGTAAATATTCTTTCCTGAGAATCATTTTAACATAGCTTTAATCTCAAGTTTTTGGAAACCTCTTTAGAATCACTTATATTTAAAATTTTCTTTAAAATAGTTACAAAGAAGGAGTTAGTAACATGGCTGTAATGGAAGTCGGTCTGCCCTCAGGTTATCTTGCAGACACAGATGCTTTACCAAGTATATTACAGATACCTCGTGTTAAAAAAGTTGAAGCAAATCAAGGAGACACTAATGTAGTTATTTATTTTGATAGAGTAAGTGATATTGTAAAATTTTCATAAATTAAATTCTTTTATGAATAGAAAATTTTATATTAATTTGTTTCTTTTATTTGTTTTGTACAGTAGTGCATCGATTATCTAAACTAATTCAGACCAAGTTTGTTCAGTTAGTCAAACATATGTGAATAGCCATTTTATACAAAAAAGTGCAATTAGGCTTAAAATTAATTCATTATATATAAAGATTTTACTAGTGGATTTTAAAATATGAAATATAAAAAATGGTTTGTAAATAATAAACTGTCTACACAGTAGCTAAAGTGAATATTTGATTTAATTTGTTATTACAAAGGATAAAAGACTATTTTATCTTATACTGCATAAATAATTGGAAACAAATACTTTAAAAGACTGGAATAATATTGTTTCAGACTGCAATCAATGCATTAAAAGAAGAAACTAACTTTCTTGGCAACAGTGGTTTGAATAATCAATGTTTTATTTGTCAATATTCCAAATAACAATAAAGAAGCAAATTAAATTCTTTGAATCACACCATTCTAGTTTTAAATTATGGAGAGAATAGATTGCATATATGATTCTATATGAATAATACTCTTCATTGTTATAGCACATTTATGGATATTCTAATTGGTATTTAATTAATCTATTTTCAGTTAACAAGAGAAGAATCTTGTGTTACAGTTCCTGCTCATAGAACACACAAAGTTGCACATCAAAGACCTGTACCAGTAAAGGTTTATGATTACTATAATTTAGGTAAGTTAAAATAAAGTTTGCTTTTCTTGATTAATATGACATTATCGATTGAAACAAAATGTAAGGTTAACAATTCATAAAATAGTAATAAAGGAATGGCAAAACATAGAAAGTCTAACTACACAAGAGCCCATTAGCAGTCAAAAGATTTTATTCAGAAACGCTTTTGACGCTCTTGGCATCTTCCTCAGCTGTTACAACAGCTGAGGAAGACGCCAAGAGCGTTGAAAATGTTACTGATAAAAATCTTTTGACTGCTAAAGGGCTCTTGTGTAGTTTTGCTTGTAATTTGTATTTGGTGCAGTCTGATTGAACGTTTAATTTTATAGAAAGTCTTTTATCATCGTTAGACCAGTGGTTCTCAACCTTTTTTCTGTTGCGGAACACATTTTAATATTTTAAAATTTGGCGGGGCCACCTAAATATTTTAAATAATAATTTAGATTTAACAACAAATTTTCATTAACAGATTATTACATTCAGATTAGAGAGATGTGAGAGATACTCGTACACGGGATCATTAAATGGCAACCCTTATTAAGTTAAAGCGCCAGCTGCGGATTTTGATTTTTTAGAGTAATTTTAATTAAATTTTTTTCTTTAATTTTTAAATTATCAATAATGACAAAAAATTTTGGCTGTCGCAGAAAATCAAGGGTTAAATTTTTCTAACGATATCCTGTTTATAGGAATCTGTAGGACTGCAAAAGGGATATCCAGCCAACCACGTTTCACTATTTGCATACATACAATCCATTCTTACTTTTTCGCGGCACACTAGTGTGCCACGACACAGTGGTTGAGAACCACTGCTTTAGACATTGGATTTGATCAGAATTTAAGATATTTAAATATATATGCAATTTATGGTATTAATTATTTTGAGAAGCAGTTAACTGATAGACACCAATGCTATTTCATACTGATGTTTACCATAAATTCATAAACAGGATACAGAATACTTAAACTCTGTTGCTTTACTAACAGTTAGCCAACCACGTTTCACTATTTGCATACATACAATCCATTCTTACTTTTTCGCGGCACACTAGTGTGCCACGACACAGTGGTTGAGAACCAGCCAACCACGTTTCACTATTTGCATACATACAATCCATTCTTACTTTTTCGCGGCACACCAACAAAGGTTTGGCAGCACACTAGTGTGCCACAACACAGTGGTTGAGAATCACTGCTTTAGACATTGGATTTGATCAGAATTTAAGATATTTAAATATATATGCAATTTATGGTATTAATTATTTTGAGAAGCAGTTAACTGATAGACACCAATGCTATTTCATACTGATGTTTACTATAAATTCATAAACAGGATACAGAATACTTAAATTCTGTTGCTTTACTAACAGTTGAAAGTGCAGAATTCTGATATTAAAAGAATTTTTTAAATCTGAAAAAATTAGAATTTTCCTAATTTGCTAGATCCTTCTTGATGCACTCATAAAATTTTACAGGTCATAGGTCAGTTTGGAAAACATTGACCTATGGTATTTATGAATTGAGAAGTCAAGATTTTGTAGGCGATGATTTTTTTTTTTTAGAAAGCAGATTTTTTTTTCATGGGACACCAACTGGTTGCAGACTGCTGATATAGCATGTTGCGGCCCGGGGGAAAGAAGGTTGAGAACCACTACTCTATATGACTGTGAAATATTTCAGAGTCGTATATAAGTCGCATAGTTTAATGCAGAAACTAGAAATGTTTGTATTCATTTATAGCTAAATATCAATAATTCAAAAAGTGATTTGAAAGAATCAAGAGAAATAGAGAACAAACATTTATAAAGTTTATATGTTGTGTTTATTTATTAATGCAAAAAAATATATATATAAATGAACTATTAAGTAACCAAAAGGAAGTGCATTTATTTCAAAAGATCACTGCTATAGGTTCTAAATACACTATTTTCAAGTGGTTAGATAAAACACAGGAGATTATTTGTGCTGCACAATTTGTGTAATTGATTTTTCCATAGTTGAAGTCAACTCGTTACTGTTGATAGCAGAAAAAGCATATTTTATTATAGAGAAACATATATTGGATTTACTTAGTAATAGGGATAATTTTTTAAATTAAAAGTTACCACAAAAATCCAATACAGCCTCCTTCCAGCAGACACCACTCTATGAAATCAACAAAATTATTTTAAACCTCTCAAACATTATGTATGGTGCAAAAACAAAATGAAAAGTTAAAGAACCAAAAACATTTTTATTATTTATTTTTTTTTTGTGTGCTTGCATTTTCATTCTAGTTGCATATGCAGGATGAACACAAGCTATAATTATATCTTATATCCCTCAATAAATGGCGTTTTGTAAATCTATAGTCATTATAATTTGACATAAATGCCAGTTTATTAGAAAATATTTCATCAATGTAGTTTTAGTTAACAAATCTTCGACTTTATGAGGAATGCTATTGATCAATTTTGTTTTATACCATGTTGCATACTGCACATTTGTGCAGAAGGTTTGAAGACAATAATAGATTTGGTAAAATATATGCCATATTTTATCATAATATCTGTTGTTAGAATAATATAAATCAAGTCAGGTGTGTGAGAAAATGAAATGGTGGCCAACCTGTGGTGCATTGAACTCCAGAGGAAAATTTAAAAAAAATTTCTTTTACGATTTATCTATATATAAATCTGAAATGCCTGTGCATGCATGTTTACTTATAATGCAAGAACAGGGAATGGATTTTTATGAAACAACTGTTTGTTAGGGGATTTACGCAGGAAGGTTTAAAGACTGGTATTGATTATTAGAAATTAATTTTATATATCATAATTGGCATAAATTTCCTGATGTAAAATCCAAGATGGAAGATTAACGCTATTTGAGCAACCTCAGTGTGTTACAGTGACCATGTGACATGTTAGCTAGCCAATATCATTTGATTACTAAAAGGGGTATAAGTTTGTATGGTGCATCTTAACTAAAAATTGATGCATGAATTATAAAAAAGGTTGGCCACACCTGCTCTAGTTACAACTTTCGTACATATGACCATGCCATTTCAGTTTTAATGTAACGTAAAATTATATAGGCATTTAACATGTTATATCTATGTAATGAAAATATTATGTAACTTGAAATTTATCGCTACACTGAACTGCATACTAATAACACCTTTACTGATATATTATTTCAGTCTTCAAACATTTATATCTACCAACAGAATTAATTTGCTTTCATTTAAGAGTAAAATTTAAATATTATGCATTGTTTCTGAATTCAAGTGAAAAGATTGTTTTATTACACCTTTACTGATATATTATTTCAGTCTTCAAACATTTATATCTACCAACAGAATTAACTTGCTTTCATTTAAGAGTAAAATTTAAACATTATGCATTGTTTCTAATAAAACAATCTTTTCACTTGAATTCAAACAGATTATAATGAGCAGTACAAGTTTGCACCCTCTACTTGTGCTCTAAACAGTTTTCTTGGACAATATCATCAATGTTTGATTCTACTATACCTCTTGATAAGCTAATAGGTATTTTATTTTGATACCGCAAAATTTTACACACAGTGTAACATTGTTATCTCAAAACCCTTGATGTGGAAAAAATTTTTTCCGTGCACTTTCAGCATTAAAACCATGTAATTTCAATAGTTATCTTGAATTAGTTTATAATTTTTGTGCTAGAGAAATTAAAAATACATACCAATTTTCTCTAGCTTTTGGAGATTAAGCAAAGGATTTAAATTTAACAAAAGAACGTAAATGTGCATGCCTGGAATACCGAACAGTAGTTTCGTTTCTGTCAATATGATAATGTTTATTCAGTATTGTTTATAAGATGCAGGAGTATTTAGACACACTCTTTTTTACCATGAAAATTAGTCTTCTACAGTATGTATTATTATTTCAAAGATTTTTATAAAAATAGAAAAAACTTTATTTAAAATTGAACCTTGATATCTCAAATTTTTTTTGTCTTCCCGTGAGATTTGAGATAGAAATTACTCATACAGCTAGAACCTCTATGGTTAAAACAGCATAATTTTACATATACCCACTGAATAAGAACTTTTTTTTATCTAACTGTTATGGCAATTAATTTAATTTAAAATTATTATTTTCCAGTGAAGACTGCTAGAATGTTTTATCATCCACACAAGGCTACTTTATGTGATATTTGTGATGGTGACGACTGCAGAGAAGGATGCAAGAAAATGGAAAAGAAAGATTATTCCAAACTTCAGGGTGATGAAACTGACAAAGGATCAATACTGACTTTTAATATAATGCTGATAGCTGGACTGACAGCATTAACTTTGACTGTGTGATATAATTTAATTTTCTATGCATTATATGGCATTTCAGTTCATCAATAATCATGTTGTAAATATAATACTTAAAAAGGGAGTTTTATATTTCACATTATATTATCTCAGGTTTTAATCATTCATATCAAACTGCAATAAGCAATATTAAAAGCTTATACACATCATAAATTAATAAAAACTGAAAAATCAAACTGTATTCTCCTAAATAAGAATTCTTATTCAAGGGAAATGCAGTAATGTTGTGCAGGTATTTCCCATAAATGATCCAATGGTACCAGAGCTCAAAATAAATTATAACAATATCAGAAGAATTTATTAAAATTAATATATACAAAATAATTATTAGGTAGGTGTTAGATCACAAATTTTACCATAGTTATGATTTACTGCCCGATTTAAAAAGGTAATCCATGTTTCATCGTCATCAACGTAGAAATGGCTTTGACTAGAATGAAAAAAGAAATATTTTAGAGATCTTCATTAAAAAAATTAATATATTTTGAATATTACATACAGATTAAAAACACAAGGATGTTATGTAAAGATAATGGGGATGTCAAAAATGTATATAGACAAAATTTTTAAGGTTTTATACAAACAAAAAAAGATCTCTGTGACTAATTTAAAGTAATTGGAAGTTTCTGCATAAACTAAAAATATAATTTCTCTAATTCATCTCTATAGGTAGCAGAAATTTGTTAGGCAAATAAATTTATATATTCTCTGTTTATTATGTAAAAATAATATTGTACAAAAATTGTGAATTTCAGATACCATGTCATATGTTTTTTTTTAATAAAAGCCAACAGATGATGGCATTATAGCCAAATTTATTAAAATATTTTAATAATAAGCTTGTGGATTTCTCTATTGACTGAGTATGATATAATGGTTTATTCTCAGTTTATATATAATACATAATTTTCCCTATATAGCAACAGTAACTACTTAATCAGTATGTAAAAATTCAGGCTGTGGTTTGATATTCGTCAGTTCTCTCACAGGTCGCTATTACTTCGTTTCCGAGCAATTCTGACTGATGTCAGATTGGGTCAAACTGAGTTCGCACGATCTAAACTATCTCACGAGTAGGGTTGATTTCTAAATCGCATGCGCAGTGGGGCAAAGTTCAATCTTTCTTCAATGGCTTATACAGGCTGTCCCACTCGAAAGAGGCCCCACAAACATTTGCTTAATTTACACTTAAAGGCTTTGCATAAGTCAGGAAATAAAATGAATAGACTTTGCAGGAGAGGCCAACAATCGTTGTTTCACGTCAGTCACTTTTTCTTCCAATAATGGCGGCCGTCCCCCGCTGTGAAGATCCAACACCGTTCCACTGCTCTCCAAACGGTTCAACAAACATTCGCTGACATGTCTTAATGGAACCAGTAATCCAATATTGTTTCACAATAAACACGCGCTCTTCGACAGAATAATGATACATTGTCACTAAACACAAAACACTGAGCTCAAGCTCAAGCTCAAGCTACTGCAACGCACGGTTGTTGCAGAGTGCAGTATTGCCACGTCAAACGTCACAAATTACACTGTTCAATTTCAGCGGAATTACTACACGTTTGTGAGGCCTCTTTCAAGTGGGACACCCTGTACAAATCTGCAGCGTGCTTCAATAGATCAATATAATTCTAGTTTCTAGTATCATTTACTTCACATTGTTTGTTACTTCACATTCACAATCCAAAAATAAACTTGTGGATAATTTTGCTAAAAATATTTGTGAATGCCTCCATCTTAAATCATGTGACTTGGCTCACTGAACAGAAGGTTTAGTTAGTGTAGTTTGCGGAATATCGAACCACAGCCTCAATAAGCTGAATTTTAAATGTATACATATATATACTCTCTCCAAATAGAAAAAATTGATCAGAGGGAATAGTTATAATTAAAAGGATAAAGTGAAATTTACAGACTATCACAAAATTTTTAATTACTATTTATGAGAAATATTAATCAGATCTGTTAGATGCTATATGTACATAGTTGAGTATTTTTGACAAAATTTCTATTATTTTAGATTATGCATTATATAATATATAATTGGCTCAGAGAAATATTAATCAGATCTGTTAGATGCTATATGTACATAGTTGAGTATTTTTGACAAAGTTTCTATTATTTTAGATTGAGCCAATTATATATTATATAATGCATAGAGTTTGGTCCCTCTAGGTTCAGGAAGTGTAATTTTTGAGTTATGAATTTCAGGAACATGTTTACATGCTTTATGGATAAATTATTCAGATAGCAAAATTTGTAGAATAGATAAAAATATTGTTTTTCCAACTTTTGTTATAATCAGAGATTATGATGTGTGTGGCAATGAGATGATGATAAAAAGAAATCTTCAAAACTTAATTTCAGAATATACAGGTAATTCTTGACTTTGAGTTAATACATTCCTGAAGTGAACTCAAAGTAAACTTTTAATAGACAAATCCATTTTTAATATCATTAGCTTAAAATGCTGATTTTTTAAAGGCCATGTTTTCATATAATTTGCTTGATTTAGCTAAATAAATGTCAGATAAGTAGATGAACTACTATCTTATACACAATCCAGGAAGTATATATATGTATATTATTGCTAAAACTATGATGGGCCAGAATGCTATTGCTGCTACTTAATCTACCATTTTGATTTTTTTGATTATAGCAGAAATTCTTCCATCTGTTACATACAAAATACATCATTGTATTGCATAGTTATATATATGGTTTGAAATACTTATTTATGAATGTTTAGCGTTTATTTTTTGCTTCATATTTGAAAAACTCAAACCAAGAGCTATCTGTATTTAATAATGCAATTTTATGGTCAGACAAAAGGGTTTTCACTTTAGGATGAGATTGAAAAAAATTATATAAACTTAATGAAAAAGCCAAGAGCTATCTGTATTTAATAATGCAATTTTATGGTCAGACAAAAGGGTTTTCACTTTATATAATTTTTTTCAATCTCATCCTAAACTTAAAAAATAAAACTTAAAAATGAAAAAGTTTTTTTAGACGAAATTCCAAAATCTTATTAATGGCAATGTGGAACAGAAATAATAATAAATTTAGCTGTCAAAAATGATGTATAAGCTTATGATACCACAAATTTTTTAAAAATTTACATTATATCAAAAAGTAATTTTCCATTTAAAGATGAAACAATTTTTCTTTTCTTTCATATGTTCCATAAAGAAATATCGATGAAAAAGTTGTATATAAAGTGGTTTCTATCCTTATAAGAGTTAACTCTGGCTAATTGCAGAGAAATGCTTATATTGGATCCCTCTTTGCAATTATCCAAAGAAGTTAAGATTTTGTTAAAACTGAAGAGTTAAATTATTAAACAATACACTCACACAAGCACTTTTTAGCAGTTGACAGAGTAAAAGTTTTATTTCATTTTGCGAAGTACTTTCGGCTAACCGCCATCCTCAGCGCAACCTATAGAAGTAAACAAACACACTTCAACCTACCTCTGTAGGTTGCGCTGAGGATGGCAGTTAGCCGAAAAGTACTTTGTAAAATGAAATAAAACTTTTACTGTGTCTACTGCTAAAAAGCGCTTGTGTGAGTGTATTGTTTAATGAGTTTAAGCAGTTTGTCTTATAACTTACGAGTTAAATTATATTGAGTTTTGAGGCAGGAAATACATATTCTCTCTTAAATAAACTTCAGAGAAATGGATGTGAATCCATAAATCTATTATATATATTTTATGTTAAATAGATTAGATGATTTTGTAATTTCAGATGTAAAAATCTTTCTTAAACACATTAAAAGATGGATAAAATAATTATCCAAGTGTAAAAAAAATTCAACTCACCGGGCTTCATTGAGCAATTTAAGTAAATGATCTTTCATATCTTCAGCCTGAAAATCCAATAATTTAAATATGATTAATAATATCAAATATATAAATGATAATATATTATATCATACAAAAAATAAAAGTACTAACATGCTGCCTCACGCTAACATATGCCATTGGAGGATATAAAGATAAAACAAAATCGTCAACCATTATGCTAACAGATTTAACTAACTCGGCCATCTTGTCTAATTCATTCACTGAATTTTCAGTGTCGCAGTTGCCATGATGGTCAATCGCTTTAGTTATTTTTTTCGTACAAGCCTTGGCTGTTTTAATTAAACCTAAACTTGGTGCCAATATCCGACGATCCTCTTCGGTCCAAGATAATTGTTGTGTTAGTCGATAGCCATTAATTGGAGTTAACTCTTCTATATCGAAATCACTTTCATTTCCATTTTCAATATTCTATAACATTAAAATAATATTCTAAAATAATTCTTAATTTTGTTAAAAGTAATTCTTATTTTTTTTATAATTTTTTTTTTCATAAATTCCATTTTAGGAATATCACACTGTATAACAATATAAAAATGGAGCACTTCTAAAATATATAGTGCAAAAAATTTTAAAAGAATATACAGGATGTTTTCTAGCACCCGTACCACCATTTTTTCTCAGAAACGTGATGAGATAGGAAGTAGAGAATTCCTGATGAGTAATGGCAGTATGCATTAAATATCAATTTTCCTAAAATCATTAAAGATTTTGATATATTTGTGATTTTCTTTTACCAGTATGGTAGATGAATAAAATCATGGCCCAATTAAGAAATACTTTCCACAAAAAAAACATAAAAATTGCTATGTAAATAAAAATAATAATAGCCAATAAAAAGTTATATACAATATTCATGATCCTGCTATAAGATCTCAAGAAGTATTTTTTTTACTACGAAGGATCTTTAATACATATAGTCTACTCGTGACACATGCTTACAATGTGATTCATGTAAGTTAATAATAAGCATGGCTTAATATCAGTTACCTTTCAATTAACTCTGCTTTTGTCCCAGTTTTGTTTTTGTTTTTTTTTGGCTCCAATATTTCTTAATTGTCTTTTAAGATCAGAAATGGTCAATTTGCTAAAGTCCATAATGAACCAAATTAACTATGGAGAAAATTAAAAAGACAAAAGCAAACTGAGAGCGAAACGCTATGTAACAGTTGAATGCTAAGTCTAAGCAATACTAAAGACGTAGGTGGCGTCACAAGTGGAGAAATTTTGCATGTACGATGGTTAATTACAGTAGATGAAATAAATGAAAAGTTAATCTCACTATCTTACTGAGAAAAGTCGAGTGCCTACCAGGATGGTGCTGAGAAGGGAGGAGATGTTATTGTTTGGAAGCAGAGTCCACTTCCAGTAAAACTTCATGAATCTGAAATTCTGGTGTTTTTTTTTCTCTTTCTATTTTCTGTCTCTTTTCCCTACTTAGACCTTGTTGAGGATCATCAGGTTTGATTTTTACTAAAGATCTGTCCAAAGAACTTAGCTTCTGCTTTCTCCTCAGGATGTTTCAGAAATACGACATTGTCTGATCATTACAGACAATACTGTTACGATTTTTTGTAATTTTTATGTAAGGAATGTGTTTTTTTAGAGAACACAAAACAGACTTATACAAGTTCTAGCATGTGAGCTGTTCGTATTCCAAACAAAAATCATATACCAAGCAAAGCTTTTCGCATCCAAACGGGATTTATACCAAGTTGGATTTATTCCAAAGCGGACGTATACCGAGGTACCTCTGTATTGTGGATTAACCATAATAAATCTAAAGCCCAGAAGTGATGTTTAATTATTAATATTTTATTTTAGATACAATATCTAAAAGATTTTTAACTACTTCAGATTCATTTCTCTATTACATCTTGGATAGTGATCAAAATTAAACTCATTAAAATTAAAATTTTTGCAATAATTTCTTGCAGCAAATAAAAGCATTTGTTCTTTTCTTTTTCAATAAATAATAAAATATTTGAATATATACATGTAAACAATGTCTTTACTACTTATAATATTAAATACATATTGCCCATAATTCCAATTTTTTTAATATTTTTCAGATTATCCAGAGTAATTTCCTGATTACCCCAGGAGTCTGATATATATGCTTGGATTAAAAATTGCTAAAAATTTATCAAAGAATATTAAATAAACCAAACTTCAAATCATTTTATTGTGCATCATCAAAAGTAGTCAGTTTTATGCATTGTATAGATGAATTGTTATGTCATATATAACAATTTAAGGAAAAAATAAATAAAATGATAAAAATTAAAACCTATAAAATATTTTAAATTACAAAATTTTATAAAAATGTAATCTGGTTTCATGTTTGTTTATGTAATTCATATTCAATGAAATCTAAATTATCTAATTTGTTTGGAGAAGAATGGAGCAAATAAACCAAATAGATGGATAAATAAGGAATTTTTAGCCAACAAGAAACTATAAGTCCTTATCTGATTGAATATAGACAAGGACTTATATTTTCTTTTCTAGTAGATTAGGCAGTATGTTATGATGCAATACTATTCCTCCCAATAATTTCTGTGATCTGTTTTTCAATATTCTGATTTACTAGAAATTTAATTTTTTTTTGACAAACAATGCACTGCTTTAATCTTCCCTATTTATTTCATCTAACAAAAGCAGAGTGTATAAGTTGGATAGATTTTCACCTTATATAATTCATATTAGATAAGCTAAGAGCATAACCAAGCATCTCATAGTTGATTAAAGTGAATATCAGCAATTATGATATATTGTGCATATCCCTTGATATAGGTATACTGTATATACATATGACCCCCCACACACAGCCTTACAATGGGGTTCACTTCAAAACTCTGTCATTGTAAGTCAGAAATGCCCAAAATTTATGGATTGTTCACTATTAATATTTATTATTACACTCTACTTTATCATAATAAACTTAACAAACATAAAAATATAAGAACCAGATACAAAAAGATCCTTTTTGTATCTGGTTCTTGTATTTTTTATCAGACTATTAATCAAGGACTCAAATATTTTGTCAATTGGATTGATCAATCAGAATTTATCAATGACATCACTGTCATAAGTATGAATGATTATAAGTTGAAGACTACCTGTACTGTATATAAATTCCAAATAATAATAGTAATATTTCATTGAGCAATTTGAAGTAATAATTGTTTTATATTTGCATAATTTAAAAATTTGGTATATAGTCTTTATATAGATTCAATTCAATTGTCCTTTTAAACAGAAGAAAATGGCAAAATATTGAGTAATGTCCAAAGCTTTGCCATAATCAGAATAAAATTAATGTTAGAGGCAAAACACAGCAACAAAGTTATAAATTAATAAACAATACTGAATAATTGCTTTTGAAATTTTTCTATGTATTAAGAATGGTGAAATTATACACAGTTAAAAATATTATATAATAAATAATTTACTGTTGTTCATCTCAAGTATTAATTTTTAAAAATGATGGTTCTTCCATAGACAAATAAAATTTAATAATAATGAATAATTAGTACTTTTTCATTTAATTGATATTGTAATTTCTTTCTAATATACACTGCTATTGCAATAACATAGTCCATAACAGATAAACAGCACTTATAAAAAAAAATAACAACAACAACTATTAAATAGTCTATAATAAATAAAACAGTAGGCCTATTTATAGCAGGAAATAATTTTTCCTGCTATAGGTGTTGTTTTTTTAAATGCTATAGACTATTTAACAGTTACTTTATTTTCTTTTACAAATGATTTTTCCTTACCATGCATATTTTGAACAATATATTGTCCCTAATTTTTATAATCCTCTGCTTTCTCTATCAAAATACTGTAATCTGGTTCTTACAAATATGGAAGGGAATAAATTGTTTTTATTTAAAAGTTAAGAATTGGATTATATATTAGATTTGTTTTCATAATGCTTGGAAGATTACTGTGTTATGTATGTGGTACTGTATATAATACACTAACATTTATTTTATCATTTACTATGGCTTTTAAACCTTCAAAAATTATGATTTAATATTTAAAAAAATGCAAAACGTTTTATGGCATTGTAACAAAATAAAAATATTTGACAATCTGTATGTAGGAAAAGTGCAGCATTTAATGGAATAGCTTTTAAATGTGGATTAATTCTCCAATTCTAAAACAATTAAAAAGAATGACATTAAGGACAAGTGTTGTATATAAAACATCAGAAACTTCTAAATTGTTTAGATATCCAGTGGTTATTTTGCAGTTAAAATAGAAAAGATGTTTCATATGACCTATTTTGCAATCATTTTTATATATTATAAATGAAGAATAAAGTAATCTTAAACTTTCAGTTTAACTGCTCATAAAAATAACACAATTTAATTAAGCAGTAAAACTAAAATTTATTATTAGTACAAATATAATTAATATCAGGGAGTAACTTTTTGTTCTTCTTTGGCCTTCTTAGATGCATCTAACAAGTATATGAGTCTTGTTCTACAAATATTTGTGTTTGTACAATGAGACATATATTGTATCTTGTAAAACTTTGTTCTAGTAAAAGTATAATGTATATTATAAGATTCAACAAAAAATTTATTATTATTTATACCTGCTTAAAGCTAAATAAAATACACCTTTTTTAAATATTTTACCAGACATTAACCATTTAAATGTCAATGCAAAATGTTTATTTGTAGATTATTCTTGTTAGGAACGTTTACATCATATGTTTGTAGAACAAGCTCACATCACTCTTGTTAGATCATCTGAGAAGGCCATAGAAGAATAAAAGTTATTTCCTGATATTAGTAACTACATTTGTACTAATAATAAATTTTAGTTTTCATGCTTAATAGCTTTTTGAATTATTTGTATTATTTTAGAAGAATAAAGTTTACTGTATTTCTTTTTTTAAATATATATACAGATACTCCTCACTTAACGAGAAAAATAGAAACAAGTTATTTGCTTATCAATCAATTCATTCTATGAATTGAATGATAAGCAAATAACTTGTTTGTAAATATTTAGAAAATATTGGAAACAAATTTCAACTTAAAAATTTGGTTATAATTTTTACTTATCAGTGCAAATAACAATTACATTATGAAAAAAGATAGACAACTGTCAACAAAAATTATAATCAATATAACATGGGTAAAAACAAAATTTTCCGTTTAAAAAAGTTGTAAGTTTGAGCAGTTGTTAAACAAGTAGGTCATTAAGTGAGGAGTACCTGTATATATATTTAAAAAAAGAAATACAGTAAACTTTATACAATATATATTATATATATCTTATATTGTCTTTCCTGTGAGAGATTATTGAATTTATCTGTTTTGAGTAATATCTATTTAAATTTAATCATTGGATATTGTTTATTACTTAAACTTGTAGATTTTTTGCAATTTCATTCTTTCATTGCTATGCAAATTCCATTAAAACATGAGTAGGATAAATAGTATAGTAGAGTCTCCCTAATCCGACACATATGGTTCAGGGACTTGTCAGATTATTGAATGGTCAATGAGAAAAATGGAATTGCACAAACAAATACACTCCATTTATTAAGACTTTTCTGTCACTGCTCTTGCTGTTTAAATCTTTCACAAACCCTTCAATTTTATCCCAATTTTTTTTAATGTCATAAATGGTGGCTTGTCCAATACTATAAAAGAAAGCCAAATCACTAAATTTTTATCCCAAATCAAGTTTTTTAATTATTTCTGCCTTTTTGACCACAGTCAATGTCTTATATTTTTGTTTTTCACTTTTTCCGATTTTTGACATTATGTAAAGATACAGTAAACACCGATACAGTAAAAACACTATTTTACAGTACATAATCAATGTACTTAACTTAAAAATTAGTCTGACTATAAGCCTGAGCAAAGAACAAATAGCAACTGGCAATTTGTTTGTCAGTTTCTCGCACATCGACAAGTTGACATAAAATTTCACGTGGGTGGCGCGATGTTTCACAGAGTGCCGGACTACAGAGATTCAATAATATAATCTTCCTCTTTGTATGTAATCAGCAAATGTAAATTTCAGAAATAATAATATTGAATGATTTCATATGAAATTCAGTTCCTTGATCTTTATTTTATAATTTTATGCAGATTAATTACTATATCAATTTATAGATTTTTAAAATGTGGAGTTATATTTAGTTATAGCCTTCACAACTTTGAAAAATCAAATCACACAATTACAGTAGAGTTGTTATTAACTGGTCTCTATAAGATTGGACTTCATATCAAATAAAGGAATGACCAGTTAACTTAAAAATATGTATAAAATGTTACTTATAAGTTTTAAATTAATTAATTATATATAGGGTATTTTCTAGCACCCATACCACTCTTTTTTCTCGGAAATGCGATGAGATAGGAAATTGGTAATCAAAATTTTTCCCCTACAAAGTATATCTGAAGAATCGAATGGGCATGATAAAAATTTTGTGGGGTATATCTGAAGAATCGAATGGGCATGATAAAAATTTTGTGGGCCCATGGTAGGGGCACAAGGGATCAACTATGAAATCTCCAATAGAAACCAATGCTGATTTTGGCATAATTGGATAGAACTGTGAAAAACAAACAACTTTTGTTTGAAAGTTTTTTAATATTTTTTGGCATAATTGGATAGAATTGTGAAAAACAAACAACTTTTGTTTTGAAAACTAATTGTGGCTAGAACTGTGAAAAACAAACAACTTTTGTTTTAAAAGTTTTTTAATATCACCTACGGATTGTGAGATATCACAAAAAAGATGCTGCCTGAAAGTTTTTTAATATCACTTACGGATTGTGAGATATCACAAAAAAATATGCTGCCGCACGTACTGCTGATTGGGCTATTCAAGTAATAATATAAGGAAGAATCTGACAGAGAGCATCTGTGTACATCATGGCGCTCATAAAGGGCTGAAACAAGTCCAGAAACCCGTGTTCTTGAGTATGGCTCCATGCCAAAACTGTGATGGCGAAAGACTTATCACATCTGCAGTTTGAGTGCTACTACCGAGTATCAGAATTCGCCTTAAATCTGCATAATACTGCTCTTTGCTGCTTCAATAATGTTTGGCAATGTACACAGATGCCCTCTGTCTGATTTTTATTCTTCTTATTGCTTGAATAGCCCAATCGGAGGTACATGTAGCAGCATCTTTTTTTCAGAGGGCATCTGTGTACATCATGGCGCTCATAAAGGGCTGAAACAAGTCCAGAAATCCTTGTTCTTTAATATGGCTCCATGCCGAACTGTGATGGCGAAAAACTTGTCACACCTGCAGTTCGAGTGCTACTACCGATTACCAGAATTCGCCTTAAATCTGCATCTTACTGCTCTTTGCTGCTTCAATAATGTTTGGCAATGTACAAAGATGCACAATAATGTTTGGCAATGTACACAGATGCCCTCTGTCTGATTTTTATTCTTCTTATTGCTTGAATAGCCAATTGGCGGTACATGTGGCGGCATCTTTTCTTTGTGATAGCTCGCGAGTACCAGAATTCACCTTAAATCTGCATAATACTACTCTTTGCTGCTTCAATAATGTTTCGCAATGGACACGGATGCTCTCTGTCTGATTCTCCTTCTTCTTATTGCTTGGATAGCCCAATCGGCAGTACATGCGGTGGCATCTTTTTTGTGATTTCTCACAATCCGTAAGTGATATTAAAAAACTTTCAAAACAAAAGTTGTTTGCTTTTCACAGTTCTATCCAATTATGCCAAAATCGGCATTGGTTTCCATTGGAGATTTCATAGTTGACCCCTTGTGCCCCTACTTCCGATGGGCCCACAAAATTTTTATCATGTCCATTCGATTCTTTAGATATACTTTGGTAATCAAAAACTTCCCCTACTTCCTATATAATTGCATGTTTGCTTTTCACAGTTCTATCCAATTATGCCAAAATTGGTATTGGTTTCCATTGGAGATTTCATAGTTGACCCCTTGTGCCCCTACTTCTGATGGGCCCACAAAATTTTTATCATGCCCATTCGATTCTTTAGATATACTTTGGTAATCAAAATTTTTTTCCCCTACTTCCTATCTCATCGCATTTCCGAGAAAAAAGGATGGTATAGATGCTAGAAAACACCCTGTATATTAATACACTGTTGTAATAAAATTGATGCAGGTTTACTATAAGCGTATAAAGCTCCTCTCTCAAAATCATTCAGCTGCTCTTACTGCTGACAGATATATAGTAGTTGCATCTTCATAGACTATTTAATGTAATGAAATAGCAGAATTAGTCAGATATGTTAATACTTACAAACTCTATTCCTTAATATTGGTCCTAGATTCACCCTTCCCATTCACTCTTGAAATGTCCTGTGCATTCATTGACAATGAAATTTTAATCATTTGTATATTTAGTTAAAAGGCATTTGTATACCAAATTTCACAGTTCTCATTCTATTTTTTTTAGAGGTGTATTATCATGTTTAATACAACATAATATTATAATGTCATAGGTGGGCTTGTTTTTTAGCAGAAATTCTCTGAAATTGGAATGTCATTGAAGATATCGCTACTCGCAATTCTTTTTCAGTCACTAAAAGAAATCAATATTTTTGATTTCAATTAATTAAAACAGCTATTGCAAAAAGTTTCTGGGTACATAGATATATGTATTTATAACCCTTTTGCTGACTGAGTTTCTTTCTCATCACCAGTTTGAATTTACTTTTTGCTTGTTTGTCCTAAAAATGATGCTTTTATTAATTGTTGCATGTCCCCTTGCCATAGACTCGTGCCCCACAGTTTGGAAAATACTGAATTAGAGGACTTGGGATTAAATTAAAATGCCATCCATTGGAAAATTTATGAGGTGCCTGGCTCAATTCATCAATCCTCATTCTCTATAGTCCAACTAATCTACATAGATGTAAACAACAGAAGTAGGTCTTGTAGTAAGGGAGTGGCAACACTACTTAGTATTTAGTGAATGACCGAGAAGTGACAAACTACTAAATAGTAAACTACAAATAGTCCTTAATTTATAACTCTAATAAAGGAATCAAAAATCTCATAAGTCAAAGTAGTTAAAGGTCATAAATGCCCAAACATATGGATTGCTACTATCAATATTTATTATTACACTTCATTCTACCTAATAAACTTAACACAAAAAGAATGCTTTCTGTATATTTGACCATTGTACATAGATCTGTGTACATATGAATTGAATTGTCCAATCACAGAATTTATTGATTGCATCACTGTTATAAATGCAAGTGGTTTATAAGTCAATGGCACTTAAGTCAAGGATTGCCTGTAATTACAAACTATCACAGATATATAAATTCTAAGTTATCTTTTATTAGAAAATAATTTCCTTTACCAGTAATGCATGGCATGCAACATTTTACAATTAAACTTTGCATTTAAATCATACTTTTCATTTCATTCATTATTAAACAATACAAAATTTTGTTAGATGATTGTGGTGGAAGTTGCTGTTCTTCCACCTTGAAGGATCCATGTTCTATTCCTCAGATCTCAGACCTGAATTTTTCTGGACCTGGCCTACTGAACTCCATTCTCCATCTGACAGCTAATCTCGCCAGAGGTGTGGGCAGACCATGACGAGCATTAGAATGCTCATTGCTTAGTACTTGGTAATAGAAAGCAGCATAAAATAAAATAAACAAAGAAAGATAGAAAATGATATAAAACAATGTCTTTTAATATTTTAGAAGTGTGATTAGAAACATTAAAAAAAATTAATAAATACAATTTGAAAACAAAATAAGCAACTAGTATGATATAGATATGCTGAAATGATTTGCATCTATAGAGAAAATGATAATCAAGTGACAAAATAAATATATGAGGAAAAAGGCTGACTACAAAAGATGTAATTTAATGATATTAATAAATAAAAAGAATTTAAAAAAAGTGATGCAAATATTTTTAATGAATAAAACATAACATATAATTTATAAATGGAAAAAACAAGGATTACCCGTAAGTATAAAAAAAATAAGAAAAAATACAATAAATAGAATTAACATATATTAATTGAATAAATAATGTTTTATTTTTTTCTAATCCAATTATTTTTGTAAAATGCATAATGTCACTTATTTATCCAAAAAGCAACATATAACATAAGAAACGTAAAGATGTAGCTAAGGATATATATCAATTTGATAATACTAACTTGTAAGTAAATTAACATATTTACAATTAATGGCATTTTCATAAATAAATAAATGCTTATGCAATTAAAAATATTTCAAAACAAACTTTTTTTAAAAAGTGAATAATTTAAAAATTATTTTATTGCACATAATTAAACATTATAATCAGCATTCTCTCCAATGCAAAAATCAGTTAACGAAGGATAGAAACTATATTGTATTCCAACAGAATAATCAAACTTCTGTCTAAATATTACAAAACATAATTTATTAAATTTTGAGAATTGTCAATACAATTAAGTATAATTAAATGATACATTTAACATATACGCATATTATAAGCAAGTAACATTTTCAGTTAAATGCGCATAGAAGAGCTAGATCGTCTCTTCTTGAATTTGCCATGATGTTTACGATCAGTTTCGAACATGTCGACAAGAGATTTGAAAACCAGAACACACGTTACTTGAAAAAATTGAAAAGCATAAATTATGAAACCAATGTCATTGCTAATTCTATTGTAATAACATGTGATAAAAAATTTTAAATAAGAACTATAGTTATTTTATAATCTCACCTTTAATAAATATTATCTACTCACTCTTTAGTAAATTACTCGAAATATACATACAGCGCCATCTAGTATTTAAATCAACAATTTTTAAAAATATATGGTACTACAGTATCTATATAAAAATAGTAAAAAGCAATAAACTTTCAATAGAATGTCGATTTTTAAGCTAATAGTTTTTGTAATGCAAACGCAAATTATAACATTTGCGTCTTTTTAAAAATTAATCACAGTAGATTAATTGACAAATTGTAGAGACAAGAGTGAAATATTTTAATTTATTTAGGTTACTACATTTTGTGAAACTCGTCGCGAAAGATATCGCAATAAATAATTTGCAAGTTACATTCAATTCTGAGAGCTTACAATAATGTTTTTCTCTATAAATATATTATCGCTGAAATATATAAGTAATGTAAGAATATATACTATATTATTGAATTTAGTTTAATTTTCATTTCATATCATTTCTTAAATACAGTACTAATAATATTAGGGATTAAGCATAAACTAAGTCACGCTATTTAACGAATACTTTTTGACTCCTTCCGTTATTTTTTTGGCACCAAGCTTGACCTACAACACCTACTCTCTGACTATGACGTCACAAATTGAAGATCTCCCTTCTACTTAAAAATTTTCTCTCTGATTTTATGTAAAAATAAAAATAAAAAATATATACACAAAATAATTGAAAAATAATTACTTTACGCTAGTACTTTGTTATGTATATTATATTTTTTAACTTACAAATAAATCTTCAAATAACTGATATAAATGTATTAGAACTAGATATGTCTTGCATTTTATAACAAACGTATTTCTAAATATTTTACATTACAGTTTTATTTTCCGAACAATTAAACATAAAAAATTTATATTTTATAAACATATTTTAATCTTAGAAATATAAAACTAACCATTTTTACCGTGTGACGTCACAATTGCATGCTCCCTCCTTTTCCTGCGTCATTTATTATCACAAATCTATTACACCTTTCCCCAATAACGTGATGTAGTTTATGAATGCTCTCTTTAAAACAACTAACTTTTAATTTTAAAAACTCGTGATAATGTTGAACCACTATACTGAAACGATCTATCAGTTTTATTGTTAGAATAGCTGAGAAATCAATACTGTAAATTAATATTTGAAAATATAAAATTGCCATTCATCAATAGAAATACTGTACATCATTTTAATAAATTCGGTAATGCTTTCAGCTGTCATTTGACGTTACACATGAATAATTTTTAAATACAGTACAGTAAGAACCCGTTTAACGCAGGGGATACATTCCAAAAAAACCAAGCGTTAAACGAGGTCATCTTAACACGTAACGGGAATAGGTGAAACGGGACAGTGAATAAAAAATATACATGGTAAATGTGTAGTTTAGTCCAATTTTTTATTTTCGAGTCTGAGCTTTTGCATTTTACCGTAATATAGTATTAAAACGTATTTAACACTCATCAGGATAACTCACACAATCTGAACATTCATTCAATCGTAGCATCTACTTCTTTAATATTACAAGCATATTTACATGACCAATATACAATATAATTACATAGCCCAAACACGTGATTCCTAAAATCCAACCTCTGGGTCCCGGTCCTGAGAAATGGAACATCAGTTAATAATTTTTTTCTAATTGACGGCTGAAAAAGCTCTAATACATTTATTATAATTACGTTAATTATTCGACATATAATCAAGTCTTTATACTATATTTAATATAGAAATTGTATTTACAGTACTGTATTTTATTTTAACTGTATTTACAGTCTGTCTAACGTATTAATACGTAAATGTCTTATCGCGTTGGCGCGCCATTGTTTTCTAGAGGCGCCGTTTATGTTTTGACGGCCCTGCACTCCAAAATCAGATGTTTGGTCATGCTTGCAACCAGAATTGCCAGATTGGCTTTTTTGATGCCAAATGAACTCAAAAGAGTTCATTTGGCGTCAAAAAGCCACTAGTAATGAATGTTTTTAGACGTGGTTGGCGTTAGAAATTTTTTTAACATTTTGGCGTTTTTTGGCTTTTTTGCTTATTGGCATTATATAAAATCTTTTAACTTTTTTCGAAGGTAAAGTAACAAATTAAAATTCTGTAGAGCTATTTTATTTAGATGAATTAAAACTCTGTAAAACTACAATCTTTTATATAGTTATTAAACATTTTAAAATTTCATTTGCTTTTCATTTAGTGTTTAATTTTATTTCTTTAAAGTTTAAAGCACTGTACAAGTAGTCCTTTTCTGTTAAATATATACAGCACATATATACATCAAAACTCCTGAATTTTCGAAAATCCGGCAATCTTTATATGTAAGTATTTTGAAATATTTGTGACACAAAAGAAGTATGTAAGGTAATAAATGATCATATCTTTATATTTTTTGGAATGGAATAGGTCTAGCATTTTTATAATATAAAAATGCTAGACCTATTCCATTCCAAAAAATTGATTGTCAACCTGTATATCATGTTTTTTAAAATATAACATGTCAACATTTTGTTGACATGTTATATTTGATTGTCAACCTGTATATCATGTTTTTTAAAATATAACATGTCAACATTTTGTCATTAATGCAGTAGTCTATAACTCCATCAAACCCCCGCGACGGAGAGGCAGTCGCGGGGATTTGATGGAGTTATATACTAAAGAGATCTTCAGTTTAATTTTTTTTTTTTTGCATATTTTACGCCTCCTTTTCCAATCAGGGAGATTACTAAGGGGCGGGGCCAGTTCCAACCACGGACTGCACCACACCCGTGGAGGGGGCCTAATGGTGAAGGACGGGGATCTCCGATCCGGGCCCAATACCCCGAAAAAAAACCGGGACCAGACCTAGGTCTTCCTGCGTGGCACGCCAACGCGTTACTACTCGGCCATCCGGCCGCCTCTTCAGTTTAATTGAAGGTCTCTTTTACATTATAAAATTTCTGAGATGAATTTAATTTCTAGACTGCTTCAAATAGCTCATATATTAAAATTATGCCTCTGCCTAACCTTATTATAATAAAATGCAATGTTTGTTTATATGTCTGAACCATAAATCCCAAATATTAGTGTGGACCTTAAAAATTCGGAAGAACCTCTTAGATGTCATAGATAGATTGTTGAGTGCCAAATATGTTCAGAAGGGAAATTGAATTATTGATCGGGGATTGAATCATTTTAGTGTTAGGATAAAACGATTGTTTAATCGTTCAGATTTTTATTCGAAGTTTGATATCGTAAGATTTTTTTAACACAACTTTCTAACCTTTTGTCAATTACTAAATTGACAAAAGATTAGAAAGTTGTCTTTTAATTCTAATCTTAGGCTGTCGAGTGTCAGCCGAATTATTATTCGATTGTTGTGGAAGGCTTTCTTTTTCCATAGGTGATTTCACTTCTCAGTTTGTTGATTATTACATCGTGGAGCGAATTAAGACTACCACAGCAACTCAACCCGTGGAAGAGTTGATCCCTGTAATTCTGGAATTATCACATGAGTCCAAAAATGACGTCATCGTCATGTCGATGTGTTATTATAATCGATGGTTATCAAGGCAGACCATCTCCTGTTTTGTTGTTTTATATAGCTTTCCAGCTGACCGGATGACCGCGGTGGAAGCATACTTTTTTCGTCAACAGATGATGCCACATTCCATTCTGGAAGAATTCTATGTGGCGGGCGAAACAAGCCCTTCCAAAGGCTGCTCACTCCTGCGGTGGAGCAACGGATTGTGGAGAACGGGGATCGACAGGCCGGGCCCGGATCCCATGATAAATATTTTCAAGGAGTGGGATCCGAGACTCGAACCCGGGTCTTCCAAAGTGGAAAGCCGAAGCATTTCCACACGGCCAATCGACTGTTATCGCGGCTTAATCACGCTAGCTAACCAAAATTAGTCGAAAATAAGATTTATATTTTATGCCATTCGTTGACAATTTTTTTACAATTATTTTTAATATTTTTGAAATTTTAAAATTGTATTTAAAACAGATATATATTTTAGAAATAAACTCTATTTTCCAATACTATTTTCTATTCAGAAATAATCTGGTGCTATTTTTTGGTTAAATAAACAGAACCAGCCATTTCCTGTTAGTACTGTACTGTGTTTACAACAAGTTCTTGGTTTGCAACGTGTTCGTCGTTTTCATCATCATATGTTTTAATTTGTAAATTGTAACTTTTTTAAAATTGAAATAATTGTATTTTTTAATTGAAAATGCCAACAATCGGAATAAAAAGAGATCTCTTATTCACTGCATTAGGACAAACGTTCAGTAAGTTCAATATTTTTCAATATATTGAACTACAGTTTTGAATATTCGAATCCATGCGAAAAAGATTATCGTATTTTATTAAAAATTACTCTATGTACTATATACAGTGAGTCTTATAAAACCTTAATTATAATTATAATATTTATATATATATGGAAAATTTTATAATTTATTTAGTAGAAAAAATATATATAAACAATAATTGATTGCTTAATTATAGAAGTTTTCTTAGATTGGCAGCTATAAAGAATAAACTAATTATATTTTTTAAATCTTCATTTTTATCAAAACAATAAAGTCATGAAATAACATTTTGTTTTAAAAGTTAAATATAGGAAATCTTTTGGATAGTAATATTAAATAAAAGATTTAATTATTGTAAAACACACAATATAACATTTAAAATAATATTTAATTAATTACTAAGTTCATTTTTAAAGGAAATTGAATAAGTTATTGTTTTATAATTATTTACTTAATTTTTAGGTTTATAATCGCCCTTCGTGTTCACTAAGTTGGTTAGAGCGTCATATATTATGTCATGGAGGAAATAAACCTTTTAAATGTATTGTGGAAAGGTGTGATCAACGTTTCACATCTCAAAGTGCTTTAGAAAGGCATGTAAATTCACATTTTAATAGTGCATCTGCTCCAAATGGAAGCAAAGTGGGACGTAGTAAAGATGATACACCTACTAAATTAATAAAGAAAAAGAAACTTAGGTATCGTCGCAAATGTATGGCAGGTAAGAGCATTAAAAATACTTTCATATTTATAAAAGCATTTTTCTGTGTGTATATTATTTTATATAAAAGATTTATTAAATTATATTTTCTGTATTCTTATTAAATAATTTAGATTTAAGTTTATTTAAATATTAATTTTAAATAAACTTTATTATTATATGAATATAAAAATTAAATTCAGATAAATGTAGAAGAAGAATGGAATAAAATCACTTCTGAATATTGTGAAAAGTTAGTACAATCTATGCCAAAGAGACTTAAAAACGTTATTCAGCAAAAAGGATATCCAACAAAATATTAGTTTTTCAATTACAATAAAAAAGTATCTCTGTATGAATAACCACGAGACCTAAAATTCTGCAATGTATGATTTAAATAATTTTTGTAAATTATTTTATGCTATATTTTAAATTAAATTTTTGTGAATTTATTTAGAAGTTAATAAAGAAAACAATAACGACAAAATACGACGATTAATTATTTTTATATATTTTTTATTGCGGATAAATAAAGATTCGACAATCTGTATGAATAACCGTGAGACTCACTGTATGTAATTGTAAACTATCAACTTTACTAATATAAGAATTCTCATAAATCATTGTTGCTATGTCTAATCCCATCATTTTAAAGTTCAATATTTTTTCTCCCAACAGGTTCATTAGTATCATATAATATTGAGCAGGTTTTTGAAATATCAAATTAAAATTTTTGAAAGTATTTAATAATTTGAAATGTATATACAAGATTTTTGTTTCTGATAGTTATCTACTATAATAGAAAGACTGAAAAAATTCGAAATTAGAATCGAATTAATGAAATTTAACATGAATAGTTCAGAAAAAATTTCCCTGATAATGTTTTGTGTGCTTAAGGAAACATGGAACATTAGAAACAAATAACTTATACAGTATTCAGTAGTCATTTGCACAGCTAAAAGCAATTTATCCAAATGTGAAAATAATTTATTTTTTTACTCACCCGCAACCAAGAGATCATTTCTGCCTTAAAAGTCAGATCAAAATACCTTTAAATCAATTTTAAAAGATGAAAGACTAAATATTTTTTCTATTTTAGTCTTTGAAAACAGTTTATTAATTAAAGACTGAAGTTTACTTCTCATCTTACAGCCAGAAAGTGTTATCATTGGATAGATTTTTTTTCTTATACTGCTCAAAAAATTGCCATGCAAGAATAACCATAAAATTTTTGGACAAATGAAAATTTTTGATTTTAATATATATATATATATACCAAAATTTATAGGCATTAAAAGTACCTGATGCCTAGAAATTTACTGGATAGTTTTCAATGTCTTGAACTTGCCTGTTGATTAGATAACCATATGGAAATATGCTAGACTTCCACCTGGAAGATCTGGTTTCAAACTTCCAAAACTTAAATTATTTCTGGTTTTCAAACTTCCAAATATTTTTCAGAGTTCTTAGGAATCAAAGCACAAGTAACAGTGACTAAAATACATTTTATTCAACTAGTAAAAACGTTTCCAGTATAACCATATACCTTCCTCAGTTTACACTCAACGAATACAGAATAGAACATCTATTCGTTGAGTGTAAACTGAGAAAGGTATATGGTTATACCGAAAACGTTTTTACTAATTGAATAAAATGTATTTTAGTCACTGCTACTTGTGCTTTGATTCCTAAGAACTTTCTATGATAGATAATAAGCAGTTTTGTCTTTATTAGCAAAGTATTTTTCAGAGTTTGGGCCTGTCTCATTAATTCTATTTTAGAACTCTCCAGCCAACCATTATGGATATTATCCAATCCATAATGGGCTTTGAAATGTCATTCTTTCTATTGAAATGTAACTTGCTAACTTTTGTCCATTCTGTTGATAAGACATTGAATGGCATAAATTTTCTATACAGTGAGTCCTCATGTAACATCTGGGTTAAGTTACTGAAAATCATGATGTTAACTAAAATAAAAAACCCAATGACCCTAGCATATAAATTTTCCAATGAGTGGGTTCCTAATTTGATCCTGGACTCTCTAAATGGAAAGCCAAAGTGTTGGCACCTAGTCAGTCTGGCTGAATGCCTTATGTGCTTATACAGATATCTGTCAGTTAACAAACTACATAATATATATCATTTTTCAATAACTCACAAATTACTGTATTTATCCTAAACTAGTTGGCCCCTGGTCACTATGTGTCCAAATACACTAAAAATGAAATTTGTTTCTTATCTGTCAAATTTGAGATTTTTTCATTTATTTAGCATAACCTTGTATATAATGCTTTTGCTTGTTTTTTTCCTCCAGACCAACTTTGAAATTTTCTTTACATGAAATTGACAACTAACAAACTATCGATTTACCTTTTCAGTTATTTAGATAATAATTATAATTTTTATCTTAAATAAAAAATTATAATTTCTGAAATGAATAAAATAATATTTAAATTCTGAAATAAATTAAATATTATTTAAATGCAACATTTATGTAGCCTCGACATGCTGAATGCAAACTGAACTCTCGAGCCGGAGAACAGTCAACATTTTTCGATCGAAAAAGACAGAAATTAAAGTCAAATAACAAAAAGAAGTATAAAAACATAAATAGAAAGTAAACTATGATAATTTAAAGCAAAATTTATAATGAGATTGGGATTTAGTTTTCTAAAAGACGCAATTAAAGATTCAAAGCGAGAGAAAATAGTAACGTCGACACTACTGGCGCGGGAGTTCGCGCATGTGCAGAAACATGGACTCCACATGCTTATTCCTTTATTATATATGATTATTGAAAATAATGTAAGATTTAAGCACTTTACACAATTTGTTACTAAAAGTTCTTTATTCAGAGTACTTTCATTTTGGTTATAACAGAAAAAAACTCTGAATAAAGAACTTTTAGTAACAAACTGCATAAATTGCTTAAATCTTACATTATATCATTTTTCACTTTATGAAGAAAAATTTTCTCTTATAAAGAAACTATTTCATCATCAATAAATTAGCCACTATAATTTGTTTAAATCAAGGATTTCTTGCTTATTTTCTTCATTAATCATATCAGATATATCAAATTTATTCCATTTATCATTGATTTTAAGACAAAATTGATTTCTGCTTTCAATAGGATCTGGTATCAAATCTAGCACTTGGCATATACCAATAATATGAGTATCCATAATGTATTTACTGCATTTTTCTAACATTTTTCAATTATATAACATTAAATTTATAAAGTAATAATTATACATTATTCCAGATGTATAAATCTCTAATGTATTTTTTATCCATATATAAATTTGAAAACAGTATTTTAATAACAGTATTTTGTTGTTCTATTGGAATGTGCTAATTGTAACCAATGTAATGATTTAAATAAGTAAATTATTTTGTATCTGTTAGCTTTATTAAAATAATTACTATAATAAAATATATAAATAATGAATTTTTAATAAACAAAATTAAAAACATCAATACTTCCAGAAAATTTGCTTTATTTTTGTCAATAATTTACCAGAATGAAGATTTTTCAGAACTACATAAATTTAAGACAATATTTGATGGAAATTTGAAAATTTTTTACTAATAAATAAAACCACAATAATTGGCAAATTTATTGCTTTATTAGAATTTGAAAGCTCACTTGGCACTTTAGTGACTCTGAAATTCAAAGTAGAATGGTAAATAATAAGCTAAATTGATAACTATTATAAATTATTATATTATAGTACTCTCTTTATAAATATAAACTAACTTGCTTTTTCTCAAACGTCAAAAACTTAAAATTGTTCAAAAATCAGCTCTATACGCAAGTTATTTCACAGATTTATTTACTGCATAACGTTTTCGGACTATTTTTTAGTCCCTCTTCAGTGCTACAGTCTATCTGCTACATTCTTTTTACAGAACAGAAAGTAATGTTCTGTTCTGTAAAAAGAATGTAGCAGATAGACTGTAGCACTGAAGAGGGACTAAAAAATAGTCCGAAAACGTTATGCAGTAAATAAATCTGTGAAATAACTTGCGTATAGAGCTGATTTTTGAACAATTTTAAGTTTTTGATGTTTATAGTACTCTCATTTATATTTATGTTAATGCTTTTTAAATGCATTAACATCAATAGATAAAACGATGGTGACTCTATCCAAGAACCAATTAAAAATTTTTACATTGAAATTAAAGGGAAATTAGTTTACAATATATGAATTTTCACCCAATGAACAGTTTTTAAGGCCCCAATAACCTTAGTAAACTGAGGGATATCTGCAGGGCTGCTGAGAGAAATTTTCAGGCCCATGACAAGTCTATGGTCTGGGCCCCACTTCAAAAGTACATCATTTTGCTTTAATAAAAAAAATCATATAAAACATTTATTTAAAAAAAAAAGTACAATAAATTCAAAATTCAATACATTACATATCATACAAAATACAAACATTAAAATAAAATGAGAATTTTTAAATTTTTACCATCTCATCTGAGATGAGACTAAAAAAATTTAAAAACCAATGAGGGTTGAATAAAAATTTTAAAACCTTTGTTTATCAAAATACTGTTATATTGGCAATAGTTTATTTTAGCATAACTGTTTTGGGTGGTAGATAGTGTGCTCTTGTAGTAGTCTGCGAACTATTGGACATGTTATGTGACACGTCGGGGCTCGATGGTCGGGTCCTTTTCGGTGCCAGGCCCATGACAAAAGTTTCAGATGTCACTCCCTCTTGACGGCCCTGGATATCTGTAGTTTAATTAATATATTGGTTAATTAATAATTAGTTTTATTAATATATTGTTCATAGACAATATTGCATACTTCAGTTAGCACTCATATAAAATATGGTTATTTTGTTTTTTATAATTATAGGTTTCTACCGTATTTTCTCTCTGTTATGGAGGGAAATATAAAATAAATAAATATATAATATGACTTTATTCTGTTTTGCTATCTTAAACTCTTTGGTTTTTTAATAAATTTAGTTTCTGCTGGCAACATATTATGTTAAAATGTTCAATTAGACTGCACCAAACATAAACTACAAGAAATATTACTCAAAGCCATTTAGCAGTCAAAAGATTTTTATTCAGTAACGTTTTCAATGCTCTTGCAGCTGAGGAAGATGCCAAGAGCATTGAAAACGTTACTGAATAAAAATCTTTTGACTGCCAAAGGGCTCTTGAGTAACATATTATGTTTTACATACCTTCTGTTTATAATAATTTTATCAAATTTAAACTTATTTTCTTCTATGTTAACAGAGAAAGAAGAAAAAAAGTAAATTAGTTTTCTATAAAATATAATTCAGTAGGTCCTCATTTCACATTAGAGTTAAGTTCCTGAAAATTCTGACTTGAAACAAAAATCCCTATCAGCCTATAATTATAAATCTGGGTTAAATTCTCAGATTCTGTATTAGAAGAGATACTAAGGTTGTAGACATTGTTACTTTATAAAAAGATAAAAACAATTCAGCACTAGGCAGAAAAAGCATTTTATTGGCCTCTAGTAAGTAAATTTCACACAATTTTATTTATTTTGGAGCATCTTATATGTAGAGTTAATCTTATCTGATGATGAGATTTTTATGACTATAACTGATCCTGTTATCATTAGCACTGCTATTTTCTAATTAATCTGCATTTTTATTACATCTCACATTTAAATTCTTTTTGATTTTTATAAGCATACTTTGCTTTATGGCACTTTGCTAATACAACACTTCTCAATTATATTCCATGTTTTTATTTTATATCTCATAATGAAAATTATCTACAGAATAATACTTAGAATAGATATATAAAGCATAAATTAACACACAGATGGGCTGGGCCTGGAACCATCCTGAAAAAACAGGTGTGAGTGGATCTTGAATTAAACCTAGATCCTCTGAGGTGATATGTGAATTTTTTAAAACATGTCCATTTGGCTGAGTTTTTTAGTCCTCATGCTTATTGTGCAGTAATAGTATAAATATGTTTTTAGACATTTATATGCATTAGCAAATAAAAAAATAATGCTGCGATTTGCTTTATAGAATGGTCTCAACATGAATGCTACAATAACAAGGTATGCTTGTACTTTGAAATCCAATCCAATGTGGTATATGGGCACAAGTAATTGCAAATCCACGTCATTCAAGATGTGTTCAAATTGTACTTATTGAATTTCTTGAAAAAATATTAGAATCAGTCTATTATCCTCCTTTTATAGATATGCTTTTATAGATTCATAGTTATACAATGCAGTGTAATTTTTATCACCTGATATCAAAATTTCAAATGTTTTTCTAATGCAATAAAAATATTTTTATATTATTAAATGTAAAAATCATTATAAAATTTTATTTAAACTATATTTTGTGAGTATTAATTTGTATATAAAATAAAAATTAATAAATTCTCAAGTAAAAAGTTGCTAGCATATAAACTAAAATCTAAAAAATTGCAGAATAATTCAGTTTCATAATTACATAATAATTATCAATTGCCCTTTTTAATCTGCTTTCTAAATGAAAAGAAGACTTACAAGGTCATCATCCTCTCTGTCTGCATATCTCCACTAATAATTTTTGGACTAATTAGTAAATTTTCCATGAAATTTGGTGGTGATAATCTATCATCAAAGATCATCTCAATAATACATCAGTTAATGATTACAGCTAGGGGTTAACCCACTTGATGCAACCATTTAAAAATGGAAGATATTTAAATTTCTGAGGATATTCTTTTAATATATCCTAAGCTATTCATTCAAGCTTTATGAAATTTAATAAGATGATCATGGTTAATTGATATATCATTGAGATCACATTCAATGGTATGCATTGAATCTGATTTCAATGATATATCAATTAACCTTATATAGTTAGTTCTTTCTTAGATAGATTAAAAAAAATCATAAGTTGAAAATGATCAATATTGATGGCAATTTACATCAACATATACAGTAAAAGTTATCTTTCCCTGAATATCCACATCTGTTTCTAATATGAAACCAAGTTACTGGATAAAAACTACAAAATGTTTATATTCAAACACACAGAAACTTGGAGGATCTAAGTTCAAATATCTAGAATTGAACCCAGATCCTCCAAGGTGGCAAAACAGTCCAGAATTGAATCTGGTCCTCCAAGGTAGTTAATCTTTGAAGTTTGAATATCTGCTTTGCCATATGGCTATCTGGCTGACTGTAAATTTTTAATAAAACAAAATTATATTTAGCCAATGTATTGTGAAAAACCAAGTTTTGAATATCATACGAACAATCATAAGATTGGATTATCATAAGTCAAATGATTATAATGATAGGAATTACCTTTATCTTCAATTATTTAAAAATGACAGATATTCAAACTTCAAAGATTTTTCCATAATAAATTTTGAACTATTGATTGATTTTCTATGAAATTTAGTATGATTCAGTCTATTAAAATGAAATTAGAAATTATATTAGTTAATTTTGTGGATTCTTCATTTAAAAATAATAGATATTAAATCTTCTGAAGTTTCTCTATAATAACTATGGAATGTTTAATAAATCCTTATGACATTCAAAGTACAGATATCATTAAATAAGATTTTGATGACATATATTTTAATCAAATATCTTTAATCATTCCAAAATGAACAGATGTGAAAATTAGATGATTAGTTTTTTATAGAACTGCTTATTTGAAAATATTACATTTTTGGAGATAAAGGAGCCAAGGATTATTTACATCTAAGACTGATTAGAGCTAATTTTTATTGAGATATTAAAAAAGCTCTCTAAATTGCTTCCAAATGTTAATTTTTTTGTGATATTTAAAAAAATTTTCAATTTGAATTTCTTCAGGATTTTTTAATTCATTAACTTTTTCCAATTCTCAAATTCTTTCATGGCATCAGATGGTATTGAACATCATGCATGATGCACTTTCCCCACTACTTTTTGTATGGCCCAAAAATAGAAAAGAAATAATTTATGATTCTGTGTGCATTTTTATTCAAGAGAATTCATATAGAAAGAAACCTTGATTTGAGAAACTATGGTATAAAATATGCATGTGATATTAAGAGATAGCTAATATATTTTTATAAAAAAATACAATATTGTTTGGATAAGATTTCATTTATTCAATTTTTAGTATTTTGATATCTAAATAAATTTTTCCTGATATTTTTTCCTGCACTTATTTCATAATGAATTTACTTAATATAAAGTTGTATATATCAGGGGTGGCCAACTTGTTTGTCATTAAGATTGACTTTATATGTTAACAATGAGTTTGCGATCTACCTTTGAAATTTTTTCGTTTGATGGTCAGAGTAGAGATAGGAGCCAAAACCACATATCCCAAAACGACATTAGCTGAAAACGAAATATCCGTCAGCAGCAACAGGAGCCAAAACCACATATCCCAAAACGAGATATCCGGCAGCGGCGACGGTGTTTTTTCCTTTTACTTACTCATAAATCTCAAACACAATAATTCACTTCAACTCTCATAACTGTCAATTCATAGATGCCATGTTGGCATCGTCAATGAATTTAGAATTTTGTCGAAATGCTCTGCTGCTACCAGCTATTCTGTATTGGGCCATACTCAGCAATAAAGCGAAATTTTGGCTTTAGTTGTCTAGAGAAGGCACTATGAAGTAAGAGAGTCGTCCGATAACTTACAAAGATCGACTACAAATCGTCCCACGATCGACCTGTTGGCCATCCCTGGTATATATTATACAGTATATTAATAATATATTTTTTATAAAACTTCCATTTACATAAATTCATACTTATATTTACTTATAATTTAATGTTATTATTGCAGCTGAAGAAGAATTCAATGATTTATGTTTTGAATTTGGATTAGAGTTGGATGAAGTAGTAAGTCAAAATTAATTATATTCAGATATTAAAAATCCAAAATACTGTAACAGTCAATTCTTATTTATCTAATTAGATTGGAACTGATACAAATATTAATCTTTAAATCCTTTAAGTAGTTTTAGTGATTAATATACTATATTAATAATAAGAGATAATATACTATAAGAGTGAGATTGGAACTGAGTTTTGTAAATTGAATTCAGATATATAAGGTATGAAATTTGATTAAATCATTTAAAATCAAATTTTTATTGTATTTATGTTGAATTGGAAAATTTTAAATCTTATATATTAAATAAGTTTTCTGTTTTTTTAAGTAATTTATAAAATTTTCCAACATAACTATTTAATAACATCTTAATTAATGTTAATGAGAGTTGATTGTTGAAGAAACTCAAAAAGATTAATTGGATATGAGATATTTCCTCTTTGGCTAAGTGATTTGGAGAACAGAAATTAAATAAATTTTGATATAAATGATGAGCTACTTGTTATTAAAGTTCATTTATTGTACTATATAGACAACTGAAAAACAGATGATTACTAAGGAACAAGGCAAAGAAAAATCTATAGAAGCATCAGAAGAAGTGGTTTATCGTATTGAAATACCAGCTAATAGGTATTTAACTTAATTTATCAAATCAAATATATTTTAATATTAAAAAAATGATTAATTTAAAGAGTGAAATTTAATTTAGTGTTATTTATTTTAATTACTAATTTTTTTATTTCTTAGATATGATATTTTATGCTTAGAAGGCCTTGTTAGAGCTCTCTTAATATTTCAGGGAAAGTAAGTGTTTAAATAAATTGAATTTAATAAATAAAAATTATTTTATGACAGTTATAAGATTACATACTCAGTCATAACCAACTAATTGTTAATGGGACGGTATTAATGAATCAAATTTGCTGACTGACTATTCAACTAAATAAACTTTTCCAACTGAGCATTTATCTAACTAAAATTTCTAATATATATTGATTTTCAATTGGATATACAAAAATTTATTATATGATAATGACAATCATTTTTTTTATATAAAACATGGAAAGAATTTTGAACATTATTTTTCATTGAGTAAAGAAAAAATTTCAAAAAGACTCCTCATACAATTCATGATTTAATTAATTAAAAATTTATAAATATTTAAATTGAATAAAAAATTTAGAAATATAATGTAATACTGTATAAAGCAGGGCTGCCTAACCAGTCGATTGAGAGCTATCAGTCAATCTCGACAAGCTTTTTAGTCGATCGCAAGCCTCCGACCATTTTCCGATCAATTCGCTTGTTAAATTCGACTTTACAATATGTAGTAAATGTTCTTGTTGAAACAAGAAAAGTGAGGTTATCCCTATGTGTTTTCATTCTTTGTGTCTTTTATCATTTATTAAGTAATAGCAGATCAGATCAATCAGTAGAATATAATAATATATCAAAAACAATAAATGAAGATTATTTCAATGAGTAAGCAAAAGCTTGTTGAACAAATGCATTTACAGGTTCAAATGTCTTTTCTTTCTTTATTACAATACTCAGGTCAGACAACAATATATCATGGTTCGGCACTAAAAGGGTTAAGTTTATTAAAAAATAAACTTCTTCAAATATTTAAATTTTTTTTCCTTTTTTAACCATAATTACAGGTGTGATAATTAAATAACTGGACTAGTCTAAAAATTAGCTTTATTGAAAACATTATACAAATACCTTTTAGTCCCCTTCAACATACTCCCCTATCAATACATTGCTGCATACAAGTTTTCCACTGTTCAAAGCAGTGCTGCAGGTCATTAGGTGTCACCTTCTTCAGTAAGTCTGCCATTTTTGCCTTCACCTCTGACATCATGGAACACTTCACAAAAGATCCTGAACTGATTGAAAAAGTCATCACCTGCGATGAAACATGGATTTTTCAGTACAACCCTGAAACTAAACGACAATCCATGCACTGGAACCCCCCACATCGCCAAGGGCCAAAAAAGCTTGAATGAGCCAGTCCAAACTGAAGTTCATGCTCATCGTTTTTTTCGATATTAATGGTATCATCATGATTGAACTGGTACCTCAAGGCCAAACGGTAAACCAGCAGTACTACATTGAGGTCCTGAGAAAGCTTAGAGAAAGAGTGAGGAAGAAAAGGCCAGATCTGTGAAGCAACATGTGGATTTTGCACCAAGACAATGCCCGAGCATCCACCAGAAAAGGCCAGATCTGTGAAGCAACATGTGGATTTTGCACCAAGACAATGCCCGAGCATCTACCGTACTCACCAGATCTCGCACCATGCGACTTCTACTTCCAAAAGTGAAAAGTGCATTGATGGGAACACATTTTCACTCTGTAGATGAGGTGAAGGCAAAAACCGCAGACTTACTGAAGAAGGTGACACCTAATGACCTGCAGCACTGCTTTGAACAGTGGAAAACTTGTATGCAGCGATGTATTGATAGGGAAGGGGAGTATGTTGAAGGGGACTAAAAGGTATTTGTATAATGTTTTCAATAAAGCTAATTTTAAAGACTAGTCCGGTTGTTTAATTGTCACACCTCGTATGAGCATAGAAAAGAAAATTAAAAATTATCATTACCATGATGAATGGGAACATGATTTCTTTTTTTCCATAGTTAATGACAAATGCTCTTATCTAATATGCAATTCAGTTGTTGCTATTCCAAAAAAGGAAATATCAAAAGACATTTTCGAACAATGCTCTCCAATTACAATAATGAATATCCGAAAGACTCCGAATATGCAGAGCAAAAATTATAGATTTAAAATCGAACTAACATTCACAACAAAATATGTTCGTAAAGTCTACAAGACAAATACAAGCCTTTAAAGCAGGTAAAAGATCATAAAACACACACAACAAACTTAGTTAAAACGTTTTCGGTCAGTTTATTGACCCGCTTCAGTAACATACAAATGTTCACTTTAGAATAATTTTTAAACAAAGGTGGTTACATAAAGTTCGAATATAGAACATAGTATTTAAATATATTTAAAATTATTAACCTTTATACAATGTAACATTAGAAAACACCTGTTCTAGATAATTTTACTTTATAAGATTTTTTTATCAATTTAGTTTCAGTAAAGCATCTCTATATAGTGGTGGGGTGATGGTAATATCTTGCACTACACACTATGTTAACATACCTTACACTCATAAATTATTGTGTGCTACCCACTTCCAGGACGGTGGGAGATCATCTGGGCTGTTGTTATTGAGAATATCACAGGTGGACCTACGTTTTTCAATTTCCATAGCTTCTAAAGTCTGTATGGCATATGTGCGGTTGACCTGGTGGACTATAGCGACTTCTCCCCATTTAACATCAATATCGTATGTGTAGATTGCCTGTGCTAAAGCAGTATTCAAATTCCCTTTCATGACATCATCCTTATGCTCTTTAATTCTTTTCTTCAAGTTCCGTTTGGTGCCACCTATATACTGTTGGGGTCATTGTAAGGTGTTGTTTTGGACCAGTATCATATGCACCCCCGATTTTCTGAGGTGGTCTACGGGATCTTTGTCATTCCAGAGCATTGAGAAAATTGTTCTATTCCTTTTATGTATAGGAACCGTACCAGAACTGGCTGCAGCCTTTTTTTATGATGTCAGCAGTATGAGGATCATAATTAAGGATACATCTATGGTTGGTATCCGAGGGGTGTGCTTGAGTGGTGTAGCATTGTGGGTATTATAACGTATGGGTTCAAAAGTCTGCGCAACTTGGGTCCATAGCCCTCGTAACTGTTTATATGTGTACCCATATTTTTTAGCCTGTTCTAGGATATAGTTAATAGATATAAAGTAAAATTATGTAGAATAGGTGTTTTCTAAAAAAACACCTATTCTACATAATTTTAATAATGATTATGTAGAATAGGTGTAAATATAAAGATTATTAATAGTTGTATAAAGATTATAATTTTTTGTATAAAGATTAATAATTTTAAATGTATTTAAATACTATGTTCTATATTCGAACTTTATGTAACCACCTTTGTTTAAAAATTATTCTAAAGTGAACATTTGTATGTTACTGAAGCGGGTCAATAAACTGACCGAAAACGTTTTAACTAAGTTTGTTGTGTGTGTTTTATGATCTTTTACCTGCTTTAAAGGCTTGTATTTGTCTTATAGACTTTATAACTCCAGCAGGTGTGGAATTAGTTACGTTCGTAAAAATTTTAAGAATATCTCTTTCGTCATATAATCCAAATTTTGAATCAATTGCAAAATCTACACAATGTCAAATATCACATTAAAATTTTTGTTTATGTACCCATGTATTCGTAGTTATTTTCATATTTTGTATGTTATGAAGAATTGCTTATTTTACTTAATAAATTTTTTAATTATATAGATGGCATTGCTATTTTTGTACTTTTATTCCTTGGATATTGGTAGATCGCTATATCGCTCCGATGAAAAAAGTAGCTCACTCAGAAAGTAAAAAATTTGTAATTATTATTATTTTTTTGAGTGAAATGTAAGGATGGGTTCAAAGAGAACTGACCAGAGGAATAATTCCAAAAAGAAGAACACTCGATTGAGCAAAGAGACAAAGAAAAAAATTGTAAAGTGCAGAAAGGTAGAACAATTAAAATGTACCTCATATATGGCGTTCATAGGACAACTGTGGCAACGTTTTGCAACAAAGAGAGAAGATTATGGGTGGTAAGGTGTCTTCTGGAAGACTTCATTCCAACATCTAAGGACTAATAAATTGTGTGTTGTGCAATAGTGTATTTTGTAATTTAGTGTGTTATACAATAGTAAAACACATAATAGTGTATTTTATAATTTAGTGTGTTATACAATAGTAAAACACATATCTTCAATCCAACATCCAAGGGCTAATAAATTATGTGTTGTGTATAAAATAGTATTCCAACATTTAAGGGCTAATAAATTGTGTTTTGTGTATAAAATAGCATCATTCCAACAACCAAGGGCTAATAAATTGTGTGTGTTGTATATAAATTAGTGAATTTTGTTCCGATCTTGTGTGTTGTGTATAAAATAGTGTATTTTGTAATTTAGTTTGTTATAAAATAGTAGCACATATATAATAAAGTAAATAATATAGTGTATCTCTCTCACCTCACCCATTAGAGGAGTGGTATGGGGACCAATAATGAATATCTATTTTATCTTATATGGGAAATATTGTCCTGCAATTCGACAGTTTCTCAATTCAACATTGGGGAAATATTGTCCTGCAATTCGACAGTTTCTCAATTCGACATTACTTCAGCAACGGATTAGTGTCGAATTGCAAGGCACCACTGTATAATCCTTTCTTGGCTGATTTATTAAATTTTGCCAAATAGTTAAAATTTGCCAACTAACTTTCTGAGTGGGAGAGTATGATACTACCACACACACTATAGTTACACTGGTGTACACTGTTTTAATATAAGAGTAATTTATGCACAGAAACACACAGAAAAACATTTTATGCTTCAAATATTTAGCTATTGGCTGCCTAAAAATATAAATTCTAAAACAGAACACAATGACAACAATCATTTTTTTTTAACATATCAATTTTATAAATAACACTATGGAATAATTTATATTGCATGTAATAATGTTCTTTATTTTTTTAATACAAATATAAAATATGTAAGTTAGTCAAGATTGATGAATCAATCACTTCACTCTTTCCTTCATTTGATTTTATTTATATTTTTTTTTTTATTGAAGATTTCAAATAATCAGTTCTAAATTTATTGAAAATGATTGATATTAGGTACAATAACTTGAGAAAAGATATTTCACTTATTTTGGATAAATATTACCCAATATGAATGAAATATAGGCTACACAATATTTGAATTCTTTAGGAAATCAATTTTATTGAAAAAGATTAATATATTATATTTGATCATCATGCAGGAGGTTTGTTTGTCAAAATAATATATTATATAAATATCTAATTTAAAAGAAATTTGTATATATTATTGGGATGCATTAAAGGATCCCAAAAATACAGGCAATCCTCAACTTACATAAATGGATCATTCTGTAAAACCTTATGTAAGTCAAAACATATGTTGGATCATGCCTTATACCAGAAGTGGTCAAACTTCATATCATTATGAGTCACATAGGAGAATCTCAAATATTTAAGAATTGCAATCAGTTTCTTTCTGGGTGAATGATAGCTGCATCAGTTTTTCAGATAATCTTAACAATAATTTCAAAAATTATTTATTATATATTTCACATGTATTTATTTCATATAGCTGCATACTACTTTTTACAATAAATGAATAAATTACAAATATATTATTTTTTAAATTAAATAAGTATTTACTTCGTATTAACTATTGACTTTCATAGTATGGAACCACATTGAAGATACCAAAGAGCCACATGTAGATCACAAGCTGTAATTTGGGCACCATAGCCCTATACAGTACTAAAATAGTACCCTACACTAGTGTCACAAATTTGCAACAGTAAAAATAGTTATATTAATGAATAAACACGTAATTCAGTGGTAAAGCAATTACTTACCATATTGGAGGACCCAGATTCAATTCCAAATCTCACATATTCAGTTTTTCAGGAGTGGTCTCAATTTGGACTCAACTCATTAACTAAAATCAATTAATAAGTCCACAAAACAAGTGGAGATATGATAAATGATGAAATTAGGAGAAAATTGCTAATATCATTATTATATTATATTATTACAGTAGACACCCTCTTATCCGTCCTCGGTTCAACCGGCCGTCAGTTTAACCGATCATTCAGCAGCAAAATGACTCATATGGCAGTCACCGCCTATCACGACATGTTTGTCTCTACCCTCCAGGTATTTATTAATTGCTCTATTTATTTGAGCACTGCCTGTCACGATGTGTTTGTCTCTACCCTCCAGGTATTTATTAATTGCTCTATTTATTTGAGCAGTAGACGTTGTTATTGCTTTGTGCAAGCAGTGTACATGGTTATTTCTACTCAGTTACTGTAATTCAGTTTGTGAAAAATTTTCGTTGGAAAAATAGCGAGTTTGCTTAAATTAAAATATAGTGATTCAATCTTCATTCTTCTAGGGGGTAAACAAGTGATTGGTCTGTATTGTGATGGGTTTCCGGTGTTTGTGCTTTTGGGTTTCACGAAAGTGACCCCGTGTGTAAGAAAGGAAGGTGTGTCTTTTTGTTCGTGTATGAGATGTGCGAGATGTTTGGCCAATAAGTCATGAAAACAAGTAAAATGTTTGTACCAGAAATTCTGGATGCCATCTACACCTGGAGCTATCCAGTTGTGAGTATATCTAACTGTGTTTGTGAGTTTTTCAGTAGTAATGGTGGTATAGGGCATTTCTGGTACATCTAATGTGCGTGTCTCATTATTATTATTATTATTATTATTATTATTATTATTATTATAATTATTATAATAGTACATCAGTGTGGGCACAAGAGTATCTCCGGGGCAAAGTGCTATGTTGGACACAAGTCAAGACATGGCTTTTGTAATAGATAATAAAAAACTGTGCGCGATAGGTGGAAGTGATAATTTTTCCTGAAATACTAATCGAGACGCAGGGATGAAAATGACGTAGTCAGACGTCATCCTCATCTCTGCATCTCGATACTGAAGACAATGCCTCGTGTTTGATGTTTAATTGTGAGTTAACTATAGGTTTCTGCATTTCTTTTTGTGAGTTATTATTGTTCACAGTTCCAGGGATTTTCTTTTGTTCTCTTCTATTCTTTCGATATTACTTTATTTCTTTCTGTTTCGTTTTGTTTCTTTACTTGTTAAAGTTGTCTTTAGCCTTTCCAAAGTTTTTATGGTGTTTCCACGTGAAATTGGTTTGAATAATCTAGGGTTATTTGTTTACTTCTGTGGTGTTTCTTAGTGTTTCCTATTGCTTCCTTGAATTATTTGATTTAATTTGCATTAGTACTTTTGTTTCTTTGTGCTTCCACCTGTTTCCTGATGTTTCTCATTACTATTTCTTGTACTTTTGATTTTTTCAGTAGTTTTCTTTTCTTTTGATTTTAGCATGTTTCCAATTGTTTACCTCTCTTTCTGTTGTTTCTGATTGCTTTATTTGGTGTCAGATTTCCAATTTCATCAGATATAATTCCAATGGCATAGAGTGAATGTGTTTATGTGAATGCATTTTTAAAATTTCTAGGCAAACTGCCTTCTCTGGTACACTTCAGCTGTTGGTTTTTCTCCAGTGATGAACTTCCATTGGTTTTTCCCGATGCCTGAGGTGTGTCGGTGATATGTCTACTCCCATACTTTCCTTCCTGTGGGAGTGGAGATATCAGAATATTTAGGTTAGGTCTGGTTGGTATTACTAACACCTTTTTATACTATCAATTCTTAAGCTGAGTGATTGTGGTATGTTGATTGTAGATATAAGTCTAGTCCTAAGTTACTAACACACTAACACAAATTTTATTTAATTAAATAAAAATTAATAATAATAAAATACAAAAAAATAAAAAGAATACAAAAAAAAATAATAATAATATA
>AYEL01091136.1:0-52242 GCA_000484575.1 Olivierus martensii | reverse complement strand
TTTTTTTTGGGTCCCTCCTCGTATTTAAAAATACATTGCAAAGCATTATTTATAAGCAAATTGCAAAACAAAATCGATTTATAGAACCTCACTCATCTATTAATGTCAAAATAGAGAGAAATGAATTTATCAAGGTATATAACGATTGAAAATCTGCATTGCTGCCATTCCTACATTCTCAAAAAGATTATTTCCCGAGATGTTGAAAATTTTTCATTTCAGAATGTTATGGAATGCTTCATAAAATACCGTATTACTTCGAATATAAGCCACACTTTTTATTCGGATTTTTAAGATGTAAAATTTGAGTGTGGCTTAAATTCAAAGCGAATATTTTAACATTTTATTTCTCCCGAGCTCCCACTCCCCAACATTTGGTCTTTTGCTCTATGTATGCGCATAATATTATGATCGCTGATTACAATTTATTCGGTAGCCTATTATGTATATTAGTACCTATTTAAGTAAATAAAAACGTTTCTTATTTTTTAATACCTATTAAAAATCATTTTTATTTTATCCAATTTTAAAAGCCTTCTTTGGCTTAAATTCGAAGTAACACGGTATTTGCAAATTTTTTCTGATTACAATCCCATGTTTTATATTATTCTATCAATCCATTGCACGGAAAAATCTGCATATTGGCAGTTTCATAAGTTGTGTTCAGCATTTGCTTGTCACTTCTCAGAATTTTCATATTCAAAATAAGAATATGATTTTTAAATTTTCAAAAAATGTGCAAAAATAAATTTTATCATATTAGTTATTTGAAATGTCAAAAATAAGCTTGAAAAGAAATTAAGTCATAATAAAAACAACTGAGTAAACTATTATATAGAAATTGATTGATTGTGAAATTGTCTTATTTTTAGATTAAAAATAAAAAGCATTTTCTTAAGCAATCTGAAAAATATCTCCACTCAACACAGATTATTTTTTTATTGCCTATAAAATATATTTTTTTCGGTTTGATAACTCAAAGAAAAAATATTTTTAAATACCAATACCATTATACAAAATCAAGTTTTTAAAGATATTTTGGAAATATGTTCTGTAATATGCAAGGGAGTATTTTTCTTGATAATGTTCTCACAGAATCTGTAAATTTTGTACATTTTATAGTAAATGTCAGGTATTTAAATATTGAAATACACCAATTTTTTGTAATCAATTTGGATGTGATTTATTATCTAAAAATTTTTTAAATTGTGTCAGTTTTCCAGTATTTTAATATTGGTTCCATATAACGTCTGGCAACAAAAATGATTTTTCTTTTGAATACAGAGAAACATTTCCTATCACCAAGTATCATATGATATAAAAGTACAATAGTCTGTTATAAAATCAACGTTACTGGTATATATTCAAACTTTGGCAGCAATTATATTTAAAAAATTTTTAAACTTTGTCATTTTGTATTATTCTGTAGAATTAATAAAGAATTACACTTTTGAATGATATATAAATTCAGGGCCACCGAGAGAGGGTGACATCCGAGACTCTTGTCATGGGCCCGGCATTGAAGAGGGCCCAACCGTCAGGCCTCGATGTGTCACATAATGTATCCAATAGTTCGTAGGCGCATTGTTTACCACCCAAAGCAGTTGTGCCAAAATAAACTATTTTATATATATAACACTGATAAGTATAAAATTACTTATCAAACAGTTCCAAAGGTCGAATTTAGATTGGATGGCCGTGATAGGAGCATACTGTGCCTGGTGTATCCAGGTTTAGTTCTCGGTCTCATACTTCCAAAGTTATTCAAAATGGATCTAGATCTACCTACTGAACCACATCCTTCACCTGACGGCTAATTTCACCCAGGTATAGGTAACCCATGGTGGGCACTGGAATAACTTATCGCTTAGTACCAACTTGGTGGAAAGTTGTGTTACGCACACAGAAAAAAATATAGTTTTATGAGATTCAGTATGTAACTAAAAATTTTTATTAAACCAAAGTGATGCACTTTTTTAAGTGGAATCCGGATCACAGACTTGTTTCGGGCCCGAAAACACTAAAAATTTTTATTAAACCAAAGTGATGCACTTTTTTAAGTGGAATCCGGATCACAGATTTGTCACGGGCCCAAAAGTTTTTCTCGGCAGCCCTTATAAATTATCTAAATAATTCAAAATTTTAGACTAATTTTACTTTTGTGCAAATACCCATTCACATCAGTTTTTATCATACAGTTTTTCATGAAAAAATAGTATTTGTACTGAAATAAATCTAGTTCGATCACAGAAAAGGTAAAATTGATTCAATTATGGAATTGCAACAAAGTTTTCTATTTTATATTATTATTAAGGAGCTTAATTCTCTCTATTGTATATGGATTGTAATTTATAGATCATAATTAAATTCTGAATATTCTTTAAAACAAATGCTTAAAAATTATTTCCATATTCATGGAAGTTTAAAATCCTCTTTCCTATAGTAAGTCAGAAAGTGAAAATAAAATGATATTTTTGATATTTTGCATAAGACTATAAAATATGATTGATATATCAATTTATTAAATAGCAGCAGTCCTCTAATTACAAACTTCCATACTTTGAAAATGAAACTGCATATTTTTTAATTCAAGAATTCTAAATATTAAAATAGCAATATTGTGTACAGCATCATATTTGTATAACTTAGGTTCCTGACTTACACACTTTTCATTTATGCAGATGCATGAGTCTGTTTTTTTGTTGAATTTCCATAAAATACTTAGAATTCTAAATATTAAAATAGCAATATTGTGTACAGCATCATATTTGTATAACTTAGGTCCCTGACTAACACACTTTTCATTTATGCAGATGCATGAGTCTCTTTTTGTTGAATTTCCATAAAATACTTATACAGTACATTCCTGAGTATCCAGTTCACGACTATCTGGCCTAGTTTTCTTTTAGCGTAATTAAATGAGGAAGACAAGGCGTTGCATTGGAAGCAGGCATCTGCTATGATCCTCCTGTGTGTCCTACTTATACAGTACACTCCCGAGTATCCAGTTCGCGACTATCTGGCCTAGTTTTCTTTTAGCGTAATTAAATGAGGAAGGCAAGGCGTTGCATTGGAAGCAGGCATCTGCTATGATCCTCCTATATGTTGTGTGCAATATACAAGTTGTGACAGGAAAAGAGCAGTGTTCTGCTCATTATTCATTGTTTCGTCAGTGTGTAACGGACCTCAATTGTTGCCGCTGTTCCTGATTATAACTGTACAGTACGTACAGTATTCGTAAATTGTTCTTGGGGTATGCTTAATGCTTTTTTAAGTGTACTACAGTGAAGATTTCAAAATGGGTGATAAATGGAAAAAAGTTGTAGTGAAATGAGTTTATAGAACTCTGTCCTATCCGGCAGTGAAGATTTCAAAATGGGTGATAAATGGAAAAAAGTTGTAGTGAAATGAGTTTATAGAACTCCGTCCTATCCGGCTTTTTTGTTATCCGGCCTGCCCTTCCGCCACATTAGGCCGGATACTCGGGAGTGTACTGTATTTTTGTAAAAAAGCAATCCTCTTATCCAGGGGTGGGCAAACTTTTGAGAGAAAGGGCCATATTGCATCAATGAAATATAACCTAGGACCGCACTTTCCAAACGATCCCTATCCTTCACCATCTGACCCCCCTCCACGGGTGTGGCTTTGCCCATGGTTGGAAGTGATCCTGCCCTTTAGTAATTTATCTGATTGAAAAGGGGCATAAAAGAAAACTCCCAAAATCCTGCATTCACCTAATAATTTCTGAGGTGACAAAATTCTTTTAGAAAATTATGTACCAAAATACAAAGATCCTAAGGGGTGCATTTGTTGACTAAGATATTATAAAAGGTGACATAGTAGAAAATTGGCTTAATTTTAATAAGAAAATCAACAAAGATCAATTTTCTACTAAGATCAGCTTTCATTGGCTGTTGACATGAATCATGGGTTTGAATAATACCAGCAGTCCGAAAAAAGTGAAAAAAGGTGACACGTTAAAATTAAGCCAATTTTCTTAGTAGATCAGCTTTCATTGGCCGTTGACATGAATCATGGGTTTGAATAATACCAGCAATCCGTTCTTTTTTTTTTTTTTTCATTTTAAATCGTTATATTTTAAAACTTTGATTTAAAGTGATTACAAATTCTCGTTTACTTGTAAATAAATCTTCGATAGTCGTTTAAAACTTATGATCAAAATTTAAAACGTAACAAATGAAGAAACGAATTCTTAGTTTGCAGAAAAACAATTTCCCTTTCTTTCAGTTTTTAAAAATGAATTTTATGAATGTTAAATAAAATTTATTTCTTAGATATATAATTCAATGATTAATTATTATTTACAAAATTAAAATAGATGATATGCCTACATCTAAAGATCTTCTTGGTTTTGTCGATTCTGTCGATGGTGCGACTCGATAGGAGATACCAACACGACGATCACTATCATCCGTCTTTACCTAGAGATTCTCCGAGCAATTTCCTAAAAAACGAAGAAATATTGAGAGATAGAGAGTAAATAATTTAGAGAAAATAGAAATTTTCTATACAATATAACTAACCTAACCTAACCTTTTTTCCAGACATATCAGAGAAGACATGAAAAATATTTATAATTTCGATGTAGCGGACGATATCACAGATTTAGAGATAGAATTTTATTATTTTCAGTAAGTTTTCTCGTATTCTTATTCTAAAATAAATACTAAACTATAGTTTAATTAATATTTAAACATTTTAAAAACGTAAACCCATTTTTAAACTGAGATAGAATTTTATTATTTTCAGTAAGTTTTCTCGTATTCTTATTCTAAAATAAATACTTAACTATAGTTTAATTAATATTTAAACGTTTTAAAAACGTAAACCCATTTTTAAATGCTAAATTGTTAGCACGAAAATTTCTCAAAAAACGAGATCGAAATATATGTTGATAAAGAGAAACCAAGTTTTTTTAAATCTATTATATATATTTTATATAAAAGAATTAAAAATAAAACAATTCGATAGGACTTACATAACAATTCTCTCTATAAATAATAAATTTAACCTTCTTATTTAAACTTTTTATTAGTATTAAAAAAAGACGAAGAAACTAATATGATGTAACCAAAAATACAGTTGGCGTGTATAAACTCTACCGTTAAAAATAATCGATCTTATTTTCATATCTCCAATTTAAAAAATAAAGAAAATATTAGAAAGCGAATAAAATTTATTATAAAAGAATGTATTTCCGCCTATCGAACATTACCCGAGATCATTCTTATCCACGCTTCATATCGTAATTACTGAAAGACGATTACCAGTTTTTTGGTTCCTTGCCATTTCCGCCTTCAAGAAAGCTCGATCTCATTTGCATATGACTAGTCCGGTCGCTATGGAAACGACCAACGTCAGAACGGAAATTGAGTGGATGAGAATCCGAACGTGTTCCGAATTGAAACACCTTTCTCCCTTTTACTTCTTTGTCCTTTCGGTTCTTTGTAATCGGAATTGTTTAACAGACAAATTGGTATTTTTTCCCTCTTGATAATTCAAGAAGGCTGTTTTAAATAAATACTGATTTTTATGCCTTGTATAGAATTTGCTTACTAAACGAAATTATGAAAACAAGACAACAGGAAATTTTCCTAAATGTCATAATCATCGAATACCGTAGTCCTTTTATCGACGTCCGTACGTAGGAAAAGATAAAGCTTATTATTTACAAAAAAAAAAAAAAATTTAACATTCGTTTAATTTAAAAACATTTAATATTTAACAACAGTTTCAGTAATTTATAAGGCCGTATTTGTTCTAATAAAAATTCTGAATTTTTATTTAAAATTATAAAAAGCGTGATATAAATAAATAATAACGTTTTTGAAACATTCATTAAAAATTTAAATATAAACAGAGAAAAATTTTGGATGCTTAAAGGTTTCGTAGAATCGATTTTAAATGCTTCGATTTATAGTTACTAGATGGCGCTGCATGCCTGAAAATAAGATTTAAAATTTATTATGCTAAAGTTTATGCTATTTATAAAATTTTTATCAGATTTTTTAATAGAATAATTCATTAATTCAATAGATTTTTTAGATACATTTATTTATTGTATACTTTAATGATTTATAAAATAATTTTCTAAACCTAATGAATTATTTAAAGAATAGTTTATATTATATGCTACCTCAGAAGACATATACAGTATACACAAAAATAATAATATCAATAATAAAATAAATGAATAAAAATTCTTGTGCAGGAAAAACAATATAGTATATAAAATTAAATTTCATCTACTTTTTACAAATAAAGTAATTACTTTCCATTTGATTTAAGCTTATTAAATGAATATCGCGTACCGATTTTATTAATGTACTAGGATTATTACGAATATATCAGTTTATTTTAGCTTATCATTTCTTACTGTACGCTTGATGATAATTAATGAAATTGTTTTACACAAAATAGATATCTCTGAAACGATCTGGCTTTTCAAAAAATGGTTCATTTTTATTTTATTACAACTTTAAAAAAGTAAACTCGACTTCTAAATCGATGTTTACTTTGTTTAAAATATTTTATTTGATCTTATTTCAACATAGTTTTTGAATCGAAATATCAAAAATAATTAAGAAATGAAAATTTAATTTGTTACTAAATATGTTTGCATCTAACCAGTTTTCTTAAAGATATATTTAAAAATAAGGATCGCAAAAAATATTTTGCCAATAGATTAGATAGGCCAATATGTCCAATAAGACTGACTTCGGGGATAGAATTAAATTAGTAATGCCATTAAGTCTAAGACTGCTGGTTGTTCTCAAATTTAAAAAAATAAAAATAAAAAATCTGTATTTGGAAAAGTCATTCAACGGCGGAATTTCGACTCCGCTGATATATTTGTTGAATTTTGTTGATAGATAGTTAACGCGTATTATTCGTATTTATTATTTTCTTGAGCGTAGTATATTTCCGATTATTTAATTTAATAACACTTAATTTTGATAATCGACATCACCGAATATGTTAAACCTATTATATAAGGAAGACAAATTTTCTATACGCAATAGGCCTAATCAAAATTGAATATTATTTTGACGTAGGCCTACATAGACACACACTTATTTTTTAATATGAAAATATAAATTAAGTTTTTAGTGATTAAATCGCGAACAGATTGGTTACTGTTTAATTCGCCTAACGACTAAGTTATGCTTCGAATATTGATGAATTAATATTTCTTTCGATATTCGAAGAAATTATACCAAAATATTATTTAATTTAAATCTGTAGTTTATATTATTTATTTTTGTGCGATTATCATTAATTTGTATTATTCAACCGAAACATTTTAAATTCGAATGTTTTGGTAAAAGGTTAATTTTAAATAATATGAAGCGAAAACATTAGAAAAATATTTATGTTAAAGGGTTTCAAAATTTGTTGAAATTGATAAAAGTTAAAATTGGTTCTTTAGTAGGTCCGGGGCGCCATCTTTTTTTTATTGAGCCGTTTAGATCTCTACCAATGTTGTATAGGTTCAATTTATTATTTGAATTATAAAAATTAGGAAATAGGAAATGTAAAATTTAAAAATATATAACTTTATATACGCTATACGATTATATATTTTGAAATTATAATTCGCATAATCCTCCTGTAGGTTTATAGATTTAGAGTATACAATATATATAACCTCTATGTAACTTATGTATCCTACATCTACATATGTTTTTTACGCTTATAAGACTAATATCATTAATTAAGATCTCATTACAGCCTATAGGAGTTCATAGAAAGGGTCTCTTTGTGGATCGGATTCAAAATAATAAAGCGTAAAAATATTAAAATTTATATAGAAGAAATTTATTGTGTAAATACTGTTATTACTATCGCGTAACGAAAATTACCTATTACTAATTTTGGGATATCCAAATCCTTAGAATATTTTACCTTCCTAGGCCTTTTTTAATAGGATATTTTAATATTAGCAATTAGGCTGTAGAGCACTTTTCACACCGAATATGAGCAATACTTACAGGCAATCTAAAGTTACGTTTTATTTATAATATAAAATAGCGAAGAAATAAATATATTTAGACCGACATTTTTCGAGACTTATGTTTAAACACTGCCGTCCTAGTAACAAAAACAATCTACGTTTTAGTGTTTAAATTTTAAATAAGCATGCAATATTCGATGTAAAAGGACCATATTATATCTATGACTATAGATGACTCTTATCTTAGTAAATACGTTTTAAATTTTAAATAGACTTAATGTCCGAATTCAATAATTTATTAACTCTTCAACATTTGATTACTATTATTATTATCAAATATTTATAGTTTGAATTAGTTTAGACTGTTTATTTAATGATTTACGACGGAATTTATATTTTAAATATAAATAATAACTAGAACCAAAGCCTAATAATTAATTTTAAAAGCTATCGGTTTTATTTGATTACCAAATTGTTAATCGGCTCCATATATAACCATTGACTATTCTTAAAGAGCCTAGAACTAAAGGTGTGTTATCATATACTGTATTGTATACAGTTTCAAAGAGAAATAGGTCTAAAAGAAACATTTTCTTATAAAACCAGAATACAAAATAATTTTTTGTGCTTGGTGATAAAAACCGCTTTAATATTCTTTCTAATAATTCATTTTGAGTGCAATAGTATTTTTTTTTTTAATTAATTCACAATATATTAATTCTACGTAAGTTATATAGTTTACGATAAAAAAACTTAAATTATAAATTCAATTTAAAATCTTTTTCGTACAAACTATTAAAAATCATATTGGTTTACTGGCAAAATATATATATAAAATTTTATGAATGAGATAATTATATTTACAGTCTAGATTTATGTAAAAATGTGTGGCAATTTTATATTACAGAATAGCCTATTTCTATTGTTATGGAGAATATTCTTATTGTCTCCATTAATTAACATATTATTATATATTTATTTTTTGGCCAAACAAATTTAAAAAAAGCCATTTTAATTCCCCTGTTTTGTTATTCTTTCTTTTTATAGTAAAAAATTAAATAAGCGTAAGCGATCCATAACTTCATTATCTATGACATTATCTCGTAGACGTTTTTATGAAAAACTTTCGATTATAAAAAAATAAATAAATAAATACGTATAATGGAAAATAAAACTGTCATTTAATAAAAATCGTTAAAAATAATCTAATATTCAAATTGAATTCTAGTAAAAATATTAATAAATATATAGGACACATCTGTTTTAAATGTCGATATTATAATTTTATGGTTTTCGAATAAAATTCGATTTGATAAATTTTAAACTATTTTACTATAATGAAGGATTTATGAATTTTTGTAAAGGTTTTACAATTATGCACGCTAAGTAAGCGCTGAAGAAGTGGATCAAGCCGATTTTATCATAAAAGTTATACCTATTTTATAAAAATATTTCCTCAAAATCCTTCTAATTTACTCTGTTTTTGTAACATATTTTTATATTATATATATTTTTTATATATTAATTTGTTGGGACTGATAACTATAGAATATATTCAGAATATTAATTAGGCCTGTTCTATTTTAGTTTTATTTTTTTAATTGATTTTGGCATATTAGCAATTTCGTGTAATCATTTAATTTTAATTTATTAAATACAGACCAACAGTGTTACATCAAATAAAAGTCCGTCGTATAAATAAATATCGCAGCAAAATGTTCAAAATATCTATTAACACGAATTATAAAAATCTAAATTATATCTAAGTTGTTAAAATAATTATTAAATTTAGAAAATTCGTCAACACGAAATGCATGTTTTGTCTTATACAATAATTTATTTTAATATTAAGCGTAACTATAGACAGAAATTTAATCTTTAAATATATTTACAAGTTTTTATTTTTGATATGAAATCAAAAATATTCAAAGTGACCGAGCTTTCATTAATTGTTAGGATATCTAATAAAGTTTTAATTTCATTATTGAAATTACTGGTGAATTTTATGATAAACATAAATTTAAAACTCTGAAAATATGTTTTATAAGAAAGAAACATAGATTTTCGGTTGAACAGAAAAGATATGGTATGCATCATTTTTAAATTTAGTTCGATAGGCCTACTCGGTTAACTATCTGGATAAACAAAAATAAGTGTAACAACAACCTATTTTTGTTTCGAACTTTTCTATTTATACTGAAATATTTTTATACAGAAAAGACAAAAATATGAGAATATTCTAAACCAATAAAACAAAGCCTACTAGACAAAGAAATTCTTCACTTGTTACGTGTTACTTGTTACACTACAGTTCTATATAGTTCATATAGAATAAAGAAAAAATAAGAAAATTTAATTAAAAATTGTATAGGAGGGACTAAATTGTATAGGAGGGAAAAATTGTATAGTGGTCCCTAATAAATATTTTAATACTTAGAAGCTTTCAGATTTAGGATACATTATGGGTCTATTTTACTAGTTTGAAAGTGATCTACATTGTCATTTAATGAGAGTAAATTGAAATCTCACATTGAATTATGTTCATATAATGTTACTACTTTAAATAATGTTACTTGCAAGAAAAATGTTCTTAATATTCGACAAGGACTGTAATTGTTTCCGTATAATATCTGGTATGATCTCTCGGTAATAAGTAATTTTTCCAAGGCAAATTATAAATGGACTTATTTAGAAATCTTATATCAGTTAAATTCGGAGTTTCTACGTACCATTATCTACATATTCCTTTAAAAAGAATTCCTTACATCAGCTATATTTTATATCAAATATAAAATATCATGTTTTATTCCTGATAAGAATACGCGTAAAGTAATGGAAATCTTTAACATCTATATGATTTTTTAGAATATTTCCCAGACTTTACGTTTGCTTGTCGCTTTTAGACTTATCCAAATGACAAAAATTTCATACGATCAGATCAACCAATGATTTACAAGTTACTGTTTTACTCATCATAAAGTTATTGTCTAATAAAGAAAATAGTAAAATGTATTTCAGATGCATATTATAGCTGGCTACACAGCATATTCCCATATGTATTCTTCTTTTTAGCCCCCCAAAAATAATTAAACCTTCCCGGAAATTAAATTTAAATAGATTGCATAGACTATAATATTTGAAATAAATTTACAATTTGTTTCGAGATTTAATTTATAATATAGGAGCAATTTTTGTCAGTTTGTTCGGCGATCCTCCGAACAAGCTAACTAAAACTGATTTAATTTAGTTCCAATATAAGCTGATCTAAAATAACTTTTTTATGGATTCTCTTTGAACTAATCCGAAGGTTAGCTCTTTCGAATTGTTTGTTCGACATGTTTCGATTGTAAGAAATACACAATTTATTAATAATTAATAGGTATTTACTTATCTAGATTGCACGATCTGGATAAAGATGGCAAATTGGATGGACTCGAATTACTGATGGCCCTCAGTCACGTGACAGAAGAAAATACATCGGAAATGGGAAAATATAACGAGGCCGAACGTTTAGAAAAGCAAAGAAAACAAAATGAAAGATACGAATTTGATGCCGGTAAGTCATACCACACGAAAATTCTATCTTTGTAAATTTAAATACACTGAATTTTTATAAAATTTAAATAACGTTATAAAGAATTAAACAGATAGTTTATATTACACTTAATTTATTTAATAATACGGTCGATTTAAAATTTATAATCAATCATTTTTAGTTATAGTAGGCCGACGTGCAAAGTTCGACAAACCTACCTGCAATTTATAAACGAAACAATTTGTAATATCTACGATTGATAGAATAGTTTTATTATATAGTATTGTTTAGAGTTACTTACACATTCTTATTTTTTAACTTTTATAATATTCATAAAATTCGACATCAGAATTCGTAAAGAGAAATAAGTCTCGTTATAGTCCAATTTTGCAATTTCACAGTTGTGCTGTAATTAAATTTACTTAAATGTCATTTAATTTTACTTATCAGTTTAAATCTGTATAATTTTAATGACTAAAAATACTTTTCATATTATGTATAACAATAAATTTTTGGCAAATCAATTCTTTTAAAAAACAGAGAAGTGAAAATATGAGTTTATTTTCGGGTAAATCCTAAATCTGTAGACCTATACGATTGATAATTGTTTCGAATAATTAAATATAGATAGATCCTATCGGATATAAACCGTGAAAAACTGGCTATAGCTTTCGGTTATTCGTGTAATAATATTTATTCAAAGCCGAATTAAAATTTATATTATCTTAACTACCAATTAACCGAGCTGAAGTTATACATTAATAAAATTCGAACGAAACATATCTATAAACAAAACCAAAGTGATAAAAAAAAATAATAATATTTATTCAAAGCCGAATTAAAATTTATATTATCTTAACTACCAATTAACCGAACTGAAGTTGTTAACATTAATAAAATTCGAACGAAACATATCTGTAAACAAAACCGAAAAGTGATAAAAAAAATTTTTTCTACTATCTAGAAGTTTATTTAAATAAAAGCTGGAATTGTGAAAAGCCTGTAGATGAAATTTTCGATTTTCTGTAGGCCTACAGAATTTTAAAAGGATTTCGGGATAAACAGAATATTTGTAGGTCAAACATATATATATAAAAGTTAGCATCACTTTCGAATGATACAAATAACGTCGTAAAAACTCGACAATTAGGTTATCCGAATCAAATTCTCAATTCATGTCAACGATAATCTGTTTATAAAATTTCATGCAAATTACTCTGAATATTTTTCATAAAGAGATAACACCATTACGAATCAGCTGATGCACTTAATAAGAATATCTCGTTATTCAAATATGATGATTAAAAACAATCCATGCGACCCATTATACACGTTTGTCTTCACGGCTTACCAAGCGCTACATTAAGCACACTATAGGCCAGAGATTTTTGTTACTAAAGTAGTACAAACCGCCTCTTAGCACATAAAGTAACCCCGACTCGTGTTTTGTGGGATCGGATTGCCAATAATTCCACACAACACGCGATAAGTGTTGTAAAAATTTGTACTTAAACAAGACTCACTAGAGATATCCTAATTGAGTAGGAAAAGTAGGCTAAAATTACTGCCGATACTATCTAATCACGGCTATCGTCTAACCGCGGTTGGTGAATATTACAACAGATGTTTACAACACTGAAAATTTAAATTTATCATTTAATTTTCTTTCTTTTTTTAAGTTCTTATCGACATTCTTTTCCAAGAAGACGATTTAAACAACGACGGCTACCTGACCTATCACGAATTTGTTCTTAATCATCGAAAATAATAATACCATATTAAAATATCTCGGTAAGTTGTTGCTATTTTTTCCTCTAAATCATTATCTTATTAAAATTTCAAATAAGTTTACGATTTTAAATTTCATTAATACAATTAAACAACATTTCTACGGAGAAATATAGAAAATTTCATTAAAATTTTGAGTAGAATTATAAAATAAAGAATAAAAATAGATTTGAAATTTTCATATATGCATAGAAATTTAAATCAATCCTGATAGACAAGTAACTCATGATCTGGTCAAAGCTCCTCCCATTCAGTCAATCACCGTGTAGTACAGGGGGAGTGGATCTCAAAGTTGCATCGTTTCAATTATCACTCCATTGCTGCACAAAATTGCACTACGACTTAATTGGGTGCGAACAACTGGCGCGATGCCTTAGGGGGTCTACCTAAAGCGCGGGTCCACCTGCGTCCCTTTGCTACCTCTAGGGGGGTTACTAGCTATTCAATTTGCTAGCCTTGTTCCCAGCGGCTTCGTTGATTATAGGGGCGGGCAGTCTCCCTTCTATCCATCTGGGGTCCTACATCAGTTACACATGCGCACTAGACTCTCGTTAGATAGCAAAGGTACCGTCCCCCATTAGGGAGATGATGTAGTTTTGGAAACCCGAGTGTCTATCTCGCCATCTGCACAGCTTTACTTTTTTTTTTTAATACTTTTACTCGATTCTTTGTTAGGTGAATTACTCGAATAATAAATAATAATAATATCAGATATTTTTAACTGGAGAAACCAAGACTAATTAACATCATTATACCATTATATTAACAAATACGATTAGATACGTTTTAAATATTAAAAAAAAAAGGTTTTTGGAGCGCCATATCACCAATTTTATTTAAACGATCGGTAAATAATTCATTTACCGATTATTAAATAGTAAGTGAAATTCGAAATTTGTCTGGCCAATTAAACGAAACGAATTTGTGTTGGCCTATATTTTGACGAAATTTCTTTCGTACTTACGTTTGTTAATTAATGTAGTCTAATTTAATTTTACAATATTTTTTAGGCGATTTATTAATTTATTTTTAGACTGGGCTACGGTACAGTTTCAAAATTGGGATTAAGAAAAAAAGAATATTTAAACTTTACTGATGTAGCAATCAAACGCCTACGCTTCCGAATATGAATTTCGAAAGTGTACAAGTTTAAATAGGAAAAAAATTAGACTTTTCTCCCAGGCCTATTTAAAATTTGTTTAGTTTAATAAATAAATTAATTAAACCAGACTCGTTGCTGTAAACGTTTTATAGCATCTGAAAGGTGTTTTTGTAACCCGAAACCATTACATAAACAAAAGAAACGAAGGAAATAAAATTAAAACTAGAAATGTATAATATAAAAATAATATGACCAAAATAACTGTAGTATGGAAGAACAAACCGGGATTGAAAATTTTTTATAACATTCCCTATATTTCTTATATATCAGGAGTGGCCAAACTTCGTGTCACTACCAGCTACAGAGGACAATCTCAAATACTTGAGTGCCACAATCAGTTTCTAGGTCAATGAGAAGAACTACATCAATTTTTTCGGTAATCTTAGCAATGCTTTCAAAAATTGTTTATTATATATTTCACGTGTATTTATTTAGTATAGATGCATACTACTTTATACAATAAATGAACAGATTACAAATATATTATTATTTTTTTAAATTAAATAGATATTTACTCAATATTAACTATTGACTTTCATGGTATGAAGCCACATTGAAGGTACCAAAGAGCCGCAATTTGGCCACCGTGGTTATATATAAATCAAAGAAGTAACGTAATAATTTTTTACATTTGACATATCGTTCGTTTTAATATCAAATAATTCATAAATAATATACTTTGATGCGCGCCTATGTTTCGAATAAAAAAAAGGTAGAGCTATGTGAGAGAATTTACTTTTTTTTCCCTCGGAAGAAACTCGAAATCTTATTCCTGAAATTCTTACCAATCATGATTTTTAACCAACTTAGAATACAATACCTTACAAAAATTTATAATTATTTCCGTATTAGATTTAATTTTTGTAGTTGGTGAAAATAAGAAGTTTGCTGAATTACTGTTATACATTGCGTGGCCTTATAAAAAAAAAAAAAAACTTGACAAATTACTTTATAGCCTATTACACAATTATTGAATTGGTAAAACTGTTAAAACGTATGAGACTTTAAATTGTTTAAAACATAGACGATAAAGTTGTTTTCGGACATCATTCTATAATTTTCCTTAAAAATTAATATAGCAAATGTCGGTAAACGGAATTTTATCACTTTATAGAATCTCTGTTGTTAAATTAAAATTAAATAATATATATATTTCTCAATAATACAAATAAAAAATAAAATTCGAAACGAAACCAAACAAACAATTCAGATATACAAATACACTTTCTCTAAACAACGAAAATCTCTATTAGTCCTCTATTAAACCAGCCAAAGTTGAAAGTATAGCTAATTCTTTTTTCGAATTTATTGTAATTTCGTACTAAGAACGTATTTTTATATGGTATTTACGTCTACTATATAAAGTACGACATTCTTAAATAAGCCTATTTATTAATTTTACCGAAAATACATCTAGTTAAGTTATGAAGTGGATATACATTTTATTTAGGCCCTAGCAGTAAAGATTTTTAAATTTTTAAATTTCAAATAAAAAGAACAATTATGAGGCCTATTTAAATTTGATCATACATCCTAGTTTATTTTTGTATTTAAACTTTATTGAGAGCAAAATAATAATATTTACATAATTTTAAAACTTTTCTTAACAAATTCGTTAATCATTAGAATGGATCTTTAATTAAAAAAGCTTAATATAAAATTATTTCTCCATTTTAATAAGATTAATTTTTGATTTTAATAAATGAGAATCGATGTATAGTTTATCATTTTATTTTTATTGGTTTAATCCCGTATATATTCTGCCAAATCCTAGGCCTATTTTATGCTAGCTACAGTGATAGGCCTACATGGTTAGTTTATCGAATATAAGCTACAAATAAAATCGAGTCTGTAGCAAGAATTGTTCCTTTATAAAGGTTAATGGAATAAAATATCTCCGATGAATTAAGAATGAAGCTTTCGAAATTTTACTGAACAAAGAATATCCTAAATCGTCCTAGTTGCTATAAAATGCTGTCTTGATCATACAGATCATTCTAGTAAAGTTATTATTCTGTTAAGAAAACGATCTCCGATGAATTAAGAATGAAGCTTTCGAAATTTTACTGAACAAAGAATATCCTAAATCATTCTAGTTGCTATAAAATGCTGTCTTGTTCATACAGATCATTCTAATAAAGTTATTATTCTGTTAAGAAAACTATTTGATGTAAGGCCTATTCTAAAATTAAACTTTTTATAGAGAAAACTAAGCTCGGTTCTAAAAGCATATTCGGGATTAGATCTGTATCATTTTAAGGTTTAGATTTCCTTCTTCGCAATATACTGTATCGCTATCTCTAAATAATTTCGATTAGTATAGCATAAAATTAATTTTATTTCAGTACCAATTCCCACTTTATTATCTGAAAAAATCAATTATGTCATAGAAATCGCGATAATAATTTGAAGGTCAAAGAACTAAGTCACTATATATATTCATATTTTTATACTAAAAGATGTGGATGTAGGTAAACAATATGAAAATATGAATACATAACTTCTTTTTATATATATATGAATGAAAAATATTTAATTAAAAACTGATTTAAGTAATTAATAATTGAATAAAAATTATGCCTAACTAACTTTATGATTAATTTATTATATCAAGTTTTAATATATTACCATGTAAGATTCTCAACTTTTATCTTTGAATTACTGAAATCACTTTCATAAATGAAATTTTTAAATTTCAGATGGTGAAATAGTATAAACAGAACATTTACTTGTAGCGTGAACTGTTTTAATATCTTATAAGTTTCTATTGAAAAATAGAAGCTATTGTGAAATGAATGATATATATTACATTAATAAATTGCTTTAACTGAATACTGTTTGGAAATACATCAGAATTCTACTAATAAACATAGAATATGAGAGAGTATTAATAGAAAATCGTGACTCAGAGTTAAAAGACTATATTATTAATAGATATAAAAGCTGTTATAAAATTCTTACAAATCTATTGTAATTTATAATTATTATATGTGAGTTTAATACAAATTTTAGTAATTTTTCGACGATAGAAATTTCCAAGTAGCTTACCTAGTAGAAAGTAGAATAAATTAATTACTCTTCTAGTTAAATCGTTAGAATTTAATTTTTCCAAATGATTAAGACTTTTCGTAATAAGATAAAATGTCAAAATAGAATTTTGATAACTAATGTAGACCTACTTAAAAGAAGGTGACTTATCGCAGCAACAACAGCGGTGATATCGGAAAGTCGCGATTTAACTTAAATTTTTAAGATTTTTAGCATTAAAACTCTGAAGTCTATAGTTTTACGATTTAAAAATGCTATCTCGTAATAGAATTTCTTAGATTTCGTCAGGATTTTCTGCGAGAAAGCATCTCTCTCTTAATTCGCGTATATAGCTGAAATGGAGAAATTATATTCGCTTTATCTCTACAGCCATGGATGCTACCAACTTAACAATATAAAAAGTTCTTAGGTAGGCCTATAGATTAAAAGCCAGATCTTTAAAGTTCTCGGTTTATTGTATACCCAAGTCCATCAGCATTGAAGAGCTCTCTCGACAATTAAGCGCCAACTACAGAATAGATGAACACACACGTGTGCCCAATGTCAACATTTGTCACCCTATTACCGGCTTTATAGTTGCTGTAAGTATTATAGAACCCTAAGCCGATGTAATGAGGGAGGCAGTTCAGTTGCATGAGGCACGTGGCACACAAGCCGACTGTCAGATGGTCTCCATTGTCAGCAGTGGGCACCCCGCCGAGTGGCTTGGCCCGCTTCTTGGATCGTGTTTTCACAACCTGCTACCTAACCCCAAGCACGTGTTCTTCCTTTCAACACGTAGAATTGAGTTGTTCTCTTGATCGTTTGTTGCTGTTTATCGTCGACGCCATCTTGAAAGATGCACTACTATCATCTTGGACTAAATGGTAAGTTAAATATTAATTTCGATCCTTTTAATTATTCTTATATTATCTCATATATATATATATTTTAATTTTCTAACCAATTTCGAGCAGTTTTTCGTCTTCAGAAAAATACTGGAGAAGAGCAAAGCGTAAGCTATAATATGGGTAAGAATGATTTAAATTTAATAGTTTGACTAAAAGTAAATCAGTTTTCGATCAACAAGTAGCGAAAGAGTTAGAAAACTTATAGACAAGTTGGATGCCGGATTTTGACAGCTCGTTAAAAGCTCATTTAGTTATGGACGGAACTTGGCATTTCAGAAACGAAGCTAAGCACGAAGTTGAATAAGTTTAATTTCCGTAGTAGACAAGAGATGGTTAAAGTGAAAGGGAAACAGCGCTAAAAAGTGCAAAGAATAATTTGTGCTGGTACTTACCAAGTCGGACACGAGACAGTCCCTCATCATTCGTAGCATAAAGGTTGAATGGTCACAACCAATGCTTATATAGCAAGAGTTTTCTGGTGAATGTGTGCAGCGCCTTCCTCTCCCTCTATTATGTGGCCGCCATCCGTGATTTAATTTCGCAATCCTCGAACGTAATTTAGCTCGCTAAATTTACGTTATAATCATTTTATCTCCACGTCTTTTCTTTGGTTAGAAGCAGATCGGATTTTCGTCATATTTATTCGAAACATTTATCTGGATAGGAAGAACATCCAGCCATACAAAGTAAGAGTATGTAGTAAAGTAGAAATTTTCCAAAAAATACTTACTAATTTTGTAGAACTGTACGGACTGACAGGAACAATCGATTTGAAGGAAACGCCTCTTGCATGGAGAGCTGTCCGACCAGAGAATGTGGAGAGAGAGAACCAATCATGTGGGAGCTTGTGCAAGTCTGTCTTTGCATCCGTGACCCCAGATCCACAGTGAACTGTGATTGGTCTAGAACAAGATATATACATAGAGACAGGTGTTGCTTTATAAGACCGTATTCTGGTAACTTAGTTAGTCACTTTTGGTTAGGGCCAGCGATATTGTCATCGTAGGTACAAAGTGTTGGGTGTGATTTTTCTCGCATTCAATGACCGAAGAGCATCAGATGATGGAAGAAAGACAGAAGAGAAAATGTGATGATTTTGCAGCACTCTATGGTCTGGACACTCGTAGCCTAGAGGAACACGTGGGTAAGTTTAGTTCGCACGTTTCCTAATAAATTCAATAAATCAACCTAAATTACTACACTCTAAGTAGTTCTTCCGTATAATTGAATATAAGAATAAATCTTCATTTTTCGGTTATAATGTAGAGTAACAACCCGACTGGCGTACATCCCATTCATGTTATTAAATTGGAAATTCTATTAGCTGGTGCGATGTACCTGGAAATTTCTGTTGAACTGATTGTCTGTGACAGCACAGCCATCACTTTTGCCTTCGTTGCCGTTTGGGATTCTTTTAGTTTGCTTTGGATTGTGTATTGTATTTCTTCGGCCGTACTTTGTCAACATCTCTTTGGATTGGTAACACTTTTACATCTCTCTACCTCTTTTTTTCTTTTGTTCTTTTAATTAAATCGGCTTTTTATACTGTTTTTTATGCTACCAAGAATTAGCGTTTCTTGCATCGCTTTATGATTTTTACCGAGTTAATGACTGTGCTAGAAAAAAGCTGGGAAAATTTTTTCCCCTTTGACGTTGTCGCAAATTCAATTATATTCTCAGTTCCTTGCCCAAATTCTTCGTTTTAATCAACTTCTCCGTGCATTTCCACTTTGGTCCATCTTATAACTTCTACCAACTCAAATATGTTTTGGAGATGCCAGACATCTCTTTTCGAAATATTTAACTCTTAGAATTTAATATCTTTAATGTTACAATAAAATTTGGTTTTTAATCATAAACTTGAGTTGATAATTTAATTATAATCACCATTCTGAAATCAGCCTCGTCTTTATTTTCAAAACGCAAAAGTTAGTTGTTCGCATCTCCGACATCATTCAAGAAAATGGAGCTTCTTACGCATATACTCTTAATTATATTGAATTATACGATTTATCATTACTTACTAATTATATAAATTAAACCTTTGCTTAATAATGTAATAATTCTATTTAATTCATCAATATGTAATTTAAATTCACACTTTGTTAGAAAGATGGCGGCCGACTTGTGTGTCTTTCCAGTGTTGGTTAAGCGCTTACCATATAGGCCTATTTTCGAGGAATTGACCGTAATTAGTACTTCTAATTGCATTTATCTTTATTATTAACACGCTTTCAGTTTAGTTAGTTTGCCTTTTTGTTGTATCGTGGATAATTTCATTAAAATGATATTTATTTGATATTAACATTCCAAAGTATGGTGAAATTAAACATGGCGTTATCTTCCATTGTATAAACTTTTGCTTTAAAACTTTTTTTTAATTTCCAAGAACAAATTCCAATTTAGAATCATGTATATTTAATTTTCTGACGAATAACTTAACAAGGAAAACTTTCTTTAGAGCTTATCTTTGGAAAATAGTACTTAGATTTAGGCCTACCGAATGCATTTAGTTCGAAGGTCTAATTCAGTTCTATACGAGATTTCTTTTGTTTGTGCAGAAAAATGCATAAAAGAAATCCGAAACGTTAAAAATTCTAAGGCCTATAAATGAATAAATATCAATAAATAACAAAACTGATTATTAATTAAATAATCGAAATCAAAATTGTAAAGAGCACCGAGTTGTTGACACGTGAATAAATTATTTCGAAACGAAAAAAATTAAGAGAAGTTTCCACGTGTACTTTTTATTTTTCTGCATTATTTCAATTATAAAATCTGAACTCAATCAAAATATTCCATGTTATTTTAGTTTTAAATATAGAATAAATGATTAAGATATTAAGGAAGAGCCATTTTAACATCGTCCGACGATTAGCAAAAGAAGTTAACAATCAATAAACAATTTGTAAGCGAATGAAAACCAGTAAATTGAATTTTTCAAAAATAATTATCTTCATCTATGTAAAGGCTTCTCCGAGATTCAATTGAATAGAGCAGAATAACTTGGTTTGAATAAGAAGTTATGATCGGGTTAATATTTAGCGATTTATCTGGAAGACTTCAACTTCTTACGCCTAGTAACTCGATCACTTAATAATCGACATTAACAATTTTTTTTTTTTAATTACAGTTCATATCTGACGGGAGAGTTAGTTAATTTTTTTAAATAATTAAAAATCTGGGAACGATTTCCGTGTCTTAAACTTTTACAATGTGGTTTACCGTCGCATTCGATTTCGGCTACATCTTACCAGGAATTAATGAAACTCAGTTAAAATATTTTAAGTTAGTTGATGCTCGAGATTAATTTTAGATTTATTAACATTAGTTTTTTACCTATGTAATCGGGAATTTAATTCATAGCTCGGATATAAGCTTACCTACAAAATTACTAAATCTCCAATCGAGAGTAGGCCTATCCGTGTATGTTATACAATAATAACTCTTATTTTTCGAGTAAACTTTTGAGCTATTTATGCCAGTTCGGATGTCGCGAAAGATTTAATTTTTTAATTAAAAATATACATTGCTTATCTGATGGCGAAGGGCCTATCCAAATATTTTAATAGGCCTGGCTGAAGACGGATATCAACTATATTATTCGAAGGAAAAACACCATTTAACTTGGTAAAATTATATTATCTCCAGCATTTCAGTTCGGCCGATTGCCATCTTAACGAGTAGCGCTTCCGAAAAACCTATTATAGTCCTTTTCGGATAAAATTCGTAGGCCGTGTTCTTTAAATACCTTATTTAGTAAATTTTTCTCTTATTTCTTCGGATATCATAAATTATGCCATTAGTCCCGTCTATTTCTGAATATCTACAGAGATAGTCTGTCTTTATCGATACTCCGAAAGTGAATTTCGATAAAGTTAAATGCAGTAGGCCTATAATGAAGTTTCGGATCCAGAAGAATTCCCTTTATTATAAATGGCGATATACTATTAAAAATTAACTGTGGGTCTAAGTTAATGATTTGGATCAGTTAGCTCGGAAGTAATTTTTAAATTTATATGACTTCTTACTTTCCTTACTAAACAGTGTTTGCAAACAGAAATTTGATTTTAAATCTCCGTTTAATATATTAATTTTGTAAATTTTTATATTTTGTATCGAGTTATTTAATTTACAAAAATTATTTGATCTTTTTTTCTTCTTTTTAGGTTACGCAGTTGCACTCTAGTGGGCACTTTAGTTAAAATATTTTAGAACAGACAATTGCTTTATAAACTTTATAAAATTCTAGCGGATTATTGTGATATCGACGACTAAATTAATTAATAGAAATGGGGATTTGCAATTAACGGAAAGTTTTCGAGATTTTTGCGATTGTTCCTCTACTCATTGTCGAGAAGTTAGCCGTAGATTCCAGTCCAGTGAGGCCTGTAGTGCCTCTGGATACGGGACACAGCGAGGGGCCAAAGTATTGCGATTGTATGCCAAGAGAGGAAAATAGGAGTGGTACCCCATCTGTTTACGAGACAGATGACACAAACCAAAGCGAAAGATCGGTTCTAACGAATCTCGAGAATCGTAAAATTGATAGAATTGGTAGGCCTAGTTTGGATTAGCTTGTTTTAAAGGATAAAAGCGACATATTTTGTAATTGAATACGGTTGTTAAGCTCGAATTTAGAGTAAATATGTACAGATTGAATGGAAAAAAGATATATTTAGTCTCTTTGTCGACTAGAACAGTCGCGGTACGGCTGTTTGCGCTTTTGCAGCTTACCACCCACTAATCCTTACTTTGTATTATGCAGGTCAAGAAGGTGCTTTCAAGAAACTAAAAGTTGAAGGGAACCCGTTAGGGACGGCATTACCGTCAGCTGGAAGTTCACCAACCACTTCTCCCAGCAACGGAACGGGTACCACACCGACTGGAAACGGAACGTGCCCTCCAACACCTGCCAGGAGACGACACAGGACTACTTTTACACAAGAACAATTGCAAGAACTGGAAGCGGCATTTGCCAAAAGTCATTATCCAGATATATATTGCCGCGAAGAGTTAGCTAGAATAACGAAGCTGAATGAAGCACGTATACAGGTACGTTACTTTAACCATATGGGAACAAGAGATGTTCGGCTTTACCTCATATCCTGCCTACTTTGATAGGAAACGCGATTCGCTTCCTCTAACTCCCGACAAATTTTTAAATATAAATATTAAAAATGTTTTCCTTTAGCAAATTTATTCCAGTCGCTTCCTCTAACTCCCGACAAATTTTTAAATATAAATATTAAAAATGTTTTCCTTTATTAGCAAATTTATTCCAGGTGTTATTATGTAGAGTAAAAAATTTTGAAATCGATGTTTATCTAAGACTGCGACGCTTTCTGAATTGATATTTAATTTAAATTTAAAAATTTGATACGAATTGGTTATTAATTCGTTAATTATTTAATAAACTTCGATTCGTATTCATCGTGCAGGATCTCTCCAAGAGAGGAAATCAACAAATCTTAATAGATTCGCATCGTTTTAAAAGCCTAATTTAGTTTATTCCTTAAAAATTTGTAAACACAAAATGTAGATTACAGTTGTTTGCTGCCAGGTTGTGAGTGTGTTTTTTTAAATTGCAAGCTTTTGGTGTATGTTTGCTACATGTTGTGTCTGTGCAGGTAATCTGTTTGTGCAAGTAGCTTGCAACCAGATGTAATGTGTTGAATCGTATATTGCAAAATATATGGTTTCCGAATTAAATTTTGCATTATTTGCCACGGTCAGGCGATCAGTTGGCAAAAGCAAAACCGGCGAACTCGGTCTTCTTTCTGATTTTTCTCTATCGTTTATGGAATAGAACGAAACGAGAGATTTCTTTTCTTGATCGAACTAACTACAAAGACAGATTTTATTATAAAGTTAGTGAAGGCCGATGAACTTAAATGCAATCAATGACTCTTTAATATTTCTGCCCCGGTGACTGAAATGTAGAGAAGTGATTTTCTTCTCCATCGGCGCACTCTGGTGGTCATTGTTAACATCTGTCGCGACCTGACGCCATATTTGCAATGGGACAAATCAACCTTTTTCCTTTATATATTAAAAAAAAAAGGAAAAAACCAGTTTTTGATATACACATCTCGCCTTTTGTTAAGGCATAAAGACGCGTTCGCTCCATCCTAAATACCTTTCGGAAAATCTAATTTTATTAATTGTCGGATGGATAATTATCGAATAGAGACAAAATTATTAATAATACAGTTTCTCCCCGACCTTGATGATTGTTTTGTCTCGATTTGTTTTAATATATCTTGCGGATGAAAACACAATTATCGAATTATCATCTCATTTAAAATCGCGTTCTCATAAATTTGATGAATGAACGGATTTACCCGATATCTTTATAACGTTTCATTTTTATATATGTGTACCGTATCTCCAAGATTCTCCTACAAAACGTTAACCGCCATTAAGATAACATCATAACTATAGCAGTATCCCATTACCCGTTTTATATATTTTAAAACTTATTCGGGTTTAATTGTATCTCCATTAGATAAACTAAGGATGGCAATGGAATTAGTCACCATATCCGAACCGAAAAATTTGCGATATCAAAAACTTTAGTTACATTGCATTTTTTGCCAATTATTTAGAATTATTAACATTTTTTTAAACACTATTTAAAAAAATATCGGCAGATAATATATAATATAGTCAACCATATTTATTTTCTAATGCAAAAAAAAAAAATCTAATTTTTGATTTTTATTCGAGTAAAATTATATAGGCCAACATTTTATTAATTATAAACTTTTGTTAATTTTTTTGTCATTTTTAGTATATTCTTAATATTGCATTTGAAAAGTACGATTCTGTATTCCGAAAATTTCGGAGAAAAATTTACAAATTTGCAGTTTTGACGGTTAATATTTTACGTTTTGTATATATGAATTAGTTTATTTCGTCACTGAATATTTTAATAATAAAATAATAATATGAAGGAAGGATATAAAAATATATTTATATAAAATTCGATAAAATAATAAATATTTTAAAGTAAAACTATAAAAATCGGACGTTGTATTAACTGGATAAATTAGAGACTAGTATTACAGTATTTAGAAAGTCGACAGACGTTTAGTAGAAATTTCGTCTTCTCGATGTATTTTCTTAAGTGTAAAACTTCCGGAATTAATTCTGTCAGGGAAACAATTGCGCTCGTTATCGAATCATGATTAAATAAACGGAGTGTTTAAAGAAATTAATTTATCATTATGTTCAATTTTGATCACGGTTAATCAAAATTAGGCTGGTGTACATAAGGATTTTAATTGAGTTTATTACTGATTATTTTAGGATTAGAAAGTTCTCTTTTCTTAAGATCCGTTTTCAGATTCCGACGCGAAAATTCTGTAGTAGTTTGACAAAGAATACAGGGATTATTTTTGAAACATAATTTAGTTTAAACGTTTGAGTTGTTTTAAATAATTTTACTTTAAGCTGGCTAATTCCGCGGTCGTTCTGTTTACAAGTTGGAATTGGATCTACAAATTTGGAATTCGAGTTAATACGACTAACTTACCGTTTGATAGGAGACATTTTCGACTTTCGACATTATGTTTAAGTCGAAAATATGTCGAAACAAAGAGAAAATGCAAATGCCCGAAATTGCTGGATGCCAACAATTCTTTCCGTCTTATCTTTAAGAGATTATTATGATTTAACGGAGCTTGTTAGCGAGTTAGATATTAGTGGATATGTTCCACGTTAAACATATGCGAGTACCAGAATGTAAACATTATTTATTAATATTTTCACTCTTATTCGGTATAAGATATAAAGTAATTGAAAAAGTCATTATAGGCCTCAAAATTCATCTTATCATTATGATAATATAACCGAAAAGCTTTCGTTTTCTTACCATTTAAACGTTTTATATATGTTAATTTTCATAAATAGATCAAAATCGAGTGTAAACGACTCATTTTTAACTGGAGTTCATTAGAGCAGGATTGCATATATTAAAATATTCGATATGTTTTCATTTGATAATCATTAATATCTAAAAATTATCGTGTTATTCAGGTTTATGTTAGTAGATTTTCTAAAAGATATTCACGCCTATCGGCCGCATATAATATTTTCCATGCATCATTGTTAGCCGAACTGTTGGTTTCTTATAAAAATTTCATTATTATTTTTTATAAAATCGTTATTTTAAATATATTTATAAAATTTTTCGGTCGTTTGTAGAATAAAATAACAGCGAAAACATCACAGTTTGTTTTTGTGGAAGGAAAATGGCCGACAAATCTTATTTAATTATCGAACCTGTAGAAAAAATCAAGGTTGATTGATAAACTTAATTAAATAGATCAGTGTTAATAAAATTTAAATTGTATAATTACATCTATTTTACACCACTTAAGTTTATTAACAGAAACATTATCCATTTTTTCAAACATTCCGCTTATAAATTGAATCTTTTCTTTAATTCGTATGTTAGAAAGAAAGGTTGGAGAAAAAACTTGTCCGCCATATTTAAATATTTACGATAAATAAATTTTGTAAAAGTTAGATCTACTAACTCTATAAAAGAGAAAAACGGAATTTTTAAAAACGTTTTTAGAATCCTTAATCTTACATTTGGACTTTATCCGTCATTTCAATCGTTTTGTTGTCTGTTTGAATTACGTATTTCTTCGTTTCAAAATTTAAAGATTTGTTTTTTGAAGTTGTTATCTGCGGAGTTGAAAAATAATCCAATTTTTACAATGTTGTGTTCTTTTTTTTACTTGAGAAAATTTTCAGTTGGAATTTACTTTTATAATTCTATTGGATTTTTTGGGAAATAAACATTGGAAGTTGGATTAAAAAATCCTGAACAACAGGCCAATTACCTTCTTTCTTTTTCTTTATTTATCCTATTCTACTTTCTACTTTACTATCCTATTATCTTACATGATAGTAAAAACTTTAATTAAGATAAAACTGCTTTAAAGAGTTACGTTATTTTTTGCCGAGTTTTATATAAATTATAGAACTCGATCTATGTCCAGATCTATCTTTAAAAACGGCAAGGTTTAAGTATTTTTATATAGTCTAATAAATTTTTAATAAAATAAGGATACCGAAAAAATAGTGACAAAACAAAAATTTATTTATTGCGGAGTGAAATTCTATTTAATAAAAATAATAACAAACTTAGGCGGTAAAGATATAAAGAATAAGTTTTTATAAAACTACTTGCGATCTAAAATCAATTTGGAAAATGACATTGCGCTGCAGTAACAAAGGTATAAAAAGAGAATATGTAGATTAAAAAAACCAAGACGGGATATATATTTATTAGTAAAGTATGATTATTTTTGCCAAACTGCATCTCAATCAAAAGAGCATCTCTTTTACAATTCCTGCTTTATCAACAAAGCAAGCTTCTCCTTAACGAGTAGACGATCGCCATTCTAATCTTATTTCTTCATCGACAATGAAACTAAAGTAATTTCTCCGGGAGAACTTTACCAAAACCTTCTTTACCGAGCCAAATCAAATCCTTCCAGTTTTACCAGAGAATCCAAAAGAGCCCGTCATTGCACATCCACTGATTGCAGAGTGGTGAAGAGAGGGGTGGAGGCTTTTTCGTCCGTGCGATGTGAGCGTCTTCAAGTCCATTACTCTACGAGTCCGAGTTGCAAATTCAATTTGACGGCACACAGCGTTCTGCCTGTTCTGCAGGGACGAAGACCGCCCGCGGCTCTGCTCGCTCCAACTGTCAATCATCATTTGAAGTCGTGCCTTGTATCCTAGCCGCCTGCTTAATGTTGCATCGCTGCCCCGCTACAGATGTAGCCAAAGAAGTACGTGGTATGTGTCTGGACTAGCTTCTGTGTGTGTGGATCCCCCTCTCCCCTCTCTTTCCTTCCATTCTCTGCTGTCTGAAAGATACTTCACTACTTACTATTGATTTTGTAACTTAGCTGACACACCGATGGAAAAAGCTTTTCTTTTTTTCCCCTCCTTCGCTTTCTTTCTGTAGTTTTAAATGTTCGTTAATGTCAAATTCGACTTTACTCCAATGAAATCCTACTGAAATGCACTTGAAAATTTGCTATCAATCGATATATCGAATACTGATGCCTTTTGGCCCTCTCCCCTATTTCAAAATCGTGATGAATATCGAATTTCTCAACTTATGGATCTGTAATTTATGCTGAATAGTGATGAGTCGCATTCGGAAAATTCAACTGTTTTATGCTGACGAATAATGTAAAACTTTTCCGTTTTAAATGTTGATTCGTTACACAAAAAACTCAAAATATATCATCGAATAATCAGCGTGTAATGTGCTTTTATCTCCACCATTTTTTGTTTTACTCTTCAAATTATACTACAGTAGTCGAGTTATCAGCTTCGGTACTTAGATGCCGGTCTATATTATTTCTGATCAATGGCTCCAACTTAGTAATTGAAAAAATATTCCTTAATACAAAAAAAAACTACGTGTATCGTGTCAAGTTTTATTAGACATAAAAACATAAACTTTATATTTAATCAGTAGTTTTCTTAAAACCGAAACATTAAGAAAGCGGTGATAACGAACAACGCGGGAATTTGAAGCATGTTTGGTTCCGAATAAAAACAAACATGCAGAAAATGCTATTTTCCTTCCTCCTGATTTGAAACTAATTTGCAATTTCAAACAAAATGATTTCCAACAGTGATTTTTTTTAAATACTAAACACATTTTTCAACGCTATTTGACTACATTTTGTCCATTGAATGTTAACAACCAGAAATGAACTTGACAAACCAATGAAACTGTCAAAAATCTTTTAAAGCTCTTTATTTTTACTGAATGCATAAAATATTCAATATTCGTCACGAATAACTAGAATAAAATCAGTCAAATATTATTTGTTTGAAAAACATTTCACGAATATCATTAACTTCGGTAGCGGGTAATGAGCTTTTTTGTTTTTTTTTTAATGATTCGATTATTCTACCTTTTCCACGCATTTCGTCCTATGTTCTACCTAAACTTCTATTTAGTGACATTTTGTTATAGAGAACCCATGACGTCAGCATGATCATGTTTTATGTCCGAATGAACTGTGTTATGGTGAAACAATTCGATTATCCGTAATTCAGCAGAGATAAATGAAGTTTCTATCTCGACTATTCTTTGAGTAAAACAATACCGTGCATAAATATAATAAAAATAATTCGTATTAATGAATCCGTCAAGATATTTTAATACAGTCCTAAAAAACATTGATATCTAAGATAATCAGAATTGAGATTAAATTTATCTAATTCTCCAATGTATTTTCTATGATTTATAATTGATTTTTGGAATTATAGGCCTGGTTAAATTTCAGATTTAAGGCTTTTCCACTGTTTCAGAGACGAAGTTTTGTTAAATTAAACAATAAAAAATAAATCGCGCAAAGGTTTATTATTATTAATAATAAAAACTTAGAACTTTATTGACTTTTTCTTATTTGTTAAAAAACACTTGGGAAAATGTTCTCTCCGAAGCGACCGTAAGAATATCAAAAAAAAAAAAAAAAAAAAAAAAAAAAAAAAAAAAAATATCAAAAAAAAAAAAAAAAGTAAAGTCGAGCTTTATTCGATAAATAAAAACCATAAAATCTCAACTCGGAGATTTGAAAACAAACTCTCAATTTGATAAAATCCCAATAAAGTTTTGCTTTTACGATTTATACAATACCTGTAGCAATACAAAGTATATTTTTATCCTTTTTTCTTTTTCCACTTAAAACACGCTCTGATAAAATGACTACTTTAACTTTTTATTTTTGATTTTTTAAAGAAAACAATACCAGGCCTTTTACTTATTTAACTTGGCAATAAAACACTGGTTAATGCATTTTATCTAGCATTACTTTAAGTGAGAAAAGGACTTATGTTTTCTCACTTAAAAGTAATGCTCCGTTTTCTATATACGCTTGGTAGGCCTAATGTTTTCGGAATTAGGAACAGCACAGTGCGCACAAAACTAACCAATTTGTCGATATATCACTAATATTTTAAAAATAATTTGCATTTAATTAATGTTTAAAGCTAATTATTATACGGCATAGGAAAGCGCTTAGAAGTTTTACATTTTGGACATTTTTATAAAAGTATCCGGTAAATGAACCGACGCAGAGTTCGAATATTAATTTGTTTGATTGTAAGAGAAAGTATTTTTAACTGTAAATTATCAAAAGAGAAAAGTATTCGCGGTAATTTCAATAAACAGATGGTTGACTGATCAAACGAGATTCATTAATAAATCATTCAAAGAATTAAAATTCCGTTATCTTCATTTTCAGGACTATCGATTCTTTTTCGTGTCTTATATCAATATTATCATCTATTTTATTGAACAAAACTTCAGTTTTTAAATATGTAATCTTTGCAGGTTTGGTTCCAAAATCGTCGAGCAAAATACCGTAAACAAGAGAAGCAATTACAGAAGGCCCTAGCCGCACCATCAGTGTTGCCAACATGCAATGGAATGATGAGGAACATATATCCAACGGCTACTGCAACATCACGTGCTTATCAGTATCCACCGCCGAACGCCATCAATTCAGTGGCAGCGGCACGCTATCAGCCCATGACCACATCTACTTATCCACCCATGGCCACCCAGCATTTCTCCATGGGTCACCCTACACCCAACATGGCAGCTATGAGACAAGATACCGAAGAGGACTGGTACAACAAAGGTTTCCCAGCATTGCGTATGAATGCAGCACCTCATCCGAATCTATCGGCAGCTCCTATGTTACAATATCAAACATAAAAAAAAAATAACAATTACACAAAGTGAAAAATAAAAACAGGCGGGAAATTTTGGACCCGTAAACTCATCCTATTCTCAAATCTAGTGTATTTCCGAAAAGTAGTCATGTTCTTATAGTTGCGAAATTGTGTGAGAACTGTATAGTGACTGATGGTTTGATGTCCAGGTGATAGATCCTGAAGAGTATAGATGCGGAGAAGATGGACTTTTACGTTTTCAGTATACATATTATCTACCTATATACTGTAATTATCTTCGTTGGTATCATCTGATCGTGTGGTCGCCCTTGTCCAATTATAGTGTGTAATGTGTTGTTGCATTTTAAATAATAAACTTGTATTTAAAAAAAATGGTTTACACATATATTAAATTGAAATATAGCCAAACTGCCTAAACACCTAGATTAGACGAAAATAATTAAAATTTGCACGTCTGAGTAGAGGTATCCAAAAACCGCCACGAAAATAGCTGTTTACGTGTATAAATGTAGTTCTATTCGTCACTCGTCACACACTTGTTATAGTCTTATATGACAAAAGGGCCTAAAATTCTCATTAATACCGTAAATTTTATAAAAGGAATTTTATTTTTATTGTAGATCTTATCTCGCTATACAAAAGCTTTTCATTAAATTCAACTAGATTATATTTAAAGGAGAAACTTCATTGTCATTATTGCACAAAGTAATGCATGTCCGTATAGTTAGAGAATACTGATTACTCGATTAAATATATGTGATCTGTGAGTTTGTTTTGCATATTATAATTTGTATACGACAAGAATTAAAAAATTATATAAATAAAATTTAATAAATTAAAACAATTTAATTTAATGTAGCAATAGTTTTAAGATGCAATTTGTCTTTCCGGTAAATTTTAATAAAGATGAAAACGATTTTTTTTTCTTTTGCTATAAGTAACAAATTGTATAGCAAAAACTTCATAACTGATACACAAGAGAAAAAAAGAAGAAATTTGTTGGACATCTAATTGATATTTAAAATGAAAAATAAAAAACTTTTCGACATAGCATTCATTTTATGAAAAAAAAAAAGATGTCGAAGTCAATAAACAAACAAACCTATTAGCTATGGCGATGTGGAACTGTTAAATATTAAACATATTAACCCAATTATCCATTTAATTACTCTTAATAAATTCAAATACTTTTCTTTCATACTTTAGTGGCTAACCAGGATAATTCATTTTGTTTCAATATCTAATTGTCGTTCGCATTAATTCTAATAATTATTACACTACTTTAGAATATCTTGCAGCTGCGCCATCTGTTAGTGAAAATTTAAACTAAAGATTTAAATCTATATACTTATAAAATACAGATTATGTATGTATGTGTGTGTGTATGTATGAAACTTTTTTATTTAAAATCTAAAAAAGACTTTTAGGAATATGATATAGAATTTTGTTCAGTATCAGTATGGGCATGTCCCTTTGTCGCTTTTTTTTATTTGGTCCTTTTTTAGAGCCCTAGGGGTCCAATTTTTATTTATTTTATGATAATAAATATCAATAGATGGCGCTAAGTGTGAAAGGAAGGTGCAAGAGATAACTTACCTGCATTACTATTATCGGATTTTTACAGAATTATTTAGCTAATACAGTTATTATTGATTATGATACAGAATACTGTTCAGTATCACAATTTCTGTTCAATCAGTATCTTTATATTATACCTTTTCATTGGATGCTTATTTTAAAGGAAATTTTATGTTGAATTTGCAGTTAATCCTGTTCTACATCTAATTTTTATGCTGAATTTGCAGTTAAGCCTGTTCTATATCCATAATTATGATCCTGACATACATCTCAAATGAAATTGTTAAGCCTGTTCTATATCCATAATTATGATTCTGACATATATCTCAAATGAAATTTATATATAAGTTATTTTATCACACAAAGAAATTATATAACTATTCATCATGACGTAAACTATTAGACCTATATGTTTATCCAATATTATGTAATAATAATAAGTAATATTTAAAATCACACAAAAAGCAGTAATATATACAAATTTTTTATTTGTTGTAATTTTAAATGAAATTAATCTACGTTGCATTATTTCAAACGTATTTTGAGTCTCTCCCCTCTGAAATTAATTTTAAATGAAATTAATCTATTCTGCATTATTTCAAATGTATTTTGAGTCTCTCCTTCGAAATTTTTCATAGCACTATGCGTGATTATCATAACATTTTTCTCCAAGCTGATCGGAGAAACGATTTGGATTGGCCAGACTTGTTTTATAACAAACGTATTTCCACGTGTTACATTAATCTTTATTTCTCTAACAATTACACATAAATATTTTATATTTTATTTAATAACTAAAACATTGTTAATCATAATTTACAGAATTCTTCCCCCTTATATCATTTAATGTCTCAGATCTATACTCTAATCCTAAAGTGACATAATTTATGGATTCTCTCTAGCTAATAAATAAATAATGCTTAAAATAGCACATAAAGAAATAATTCATAGCATATAGAAAATTTCCATTTTATTGTCATATCTATTCTTATGCCACATCATGGTCATGACATAATTATGTATTTCAACCGAGCATTATAACAATATAAATTATATGTGTAAAAATTAAAATATTGTCCACACATATGGAATTCTTCCCCTTATATCATTTAACGTCTCAAATCTATACTCTAATCCTAAAGTGTGACGTAATTTATGGATTCTCTCTACCTAATAAATAAATAATGCTTAAAATAGCACAAAAGAAATAATTCATAGCATATAGAAAATTTCCATTTTATTGCCAAATCTATTCTTCTGCCACATCATGGTCATGACAATTATGTATTTCAATCGAGCATTATAACAATATAAATTATATGTGTAAAAATTAAAATATTGTCCGCACATTCGCATAAAAAATCAGTGTCCAGCGTTTCCTGAATGGCTATGCCCGTTTAACATGGTCAAAATAATTAAATTCTTGGGTAAATTAAACAAAGAGCCAAGCAGCTATTAAATAAGTGCTGGTTTTCTGCACATGTGCATAGTTATTTGTACTATGCCATAGTCTCAAACTCAAATTGCGAGCGGGCCGAATGCGCAATTCGAAAGGAAACCGAAGACCGGTTCTGCACATGTGCATAGTTATTTGTACTATGCCATAGTCTCAAACTCAAATTGCGAGCGAATTTTCGAATTGCGCATTCGGCCCGAATGCGCAATTCGAAAGGAAACCGAAGGCCGGATATTTTACCATTTTTAACATGGACAAAATAATTAAATTCTTGGGTAAATTAAACAAAGAGCCAAGCAGCTTTTAAACAAGTGCTGGTTTTCTGCTTCTGGTGTGCATGGTTTTTTGTACTATGCCAGTAGTCTCAAACTCAAATTGCGAGCGGGCCGAATGCGCAGTTCAAAAGGAAATGAAGGCTGAATATTTTTAAACAAAAATACAATGAAAGGAAAATATTTTACTGATATAATAGTTACTGATAGCACTGGTAGGTTGAGTACAGTATGCTTTAAAACTTTAGATTATTATTTTATTATCATTAAATTGTAATAATTTTCCGACTAATATGTATTTAAACAAATAGCTAAAATCTTTGGGCCATACAAAATTGTTTAGTGTCGTGGATGCGGCCCGCGGGCCACGAGTTTGAGACCACTGTACTATGCAAAAGGACCAAGCACGTGCTTCACTTTTTATTGCAAAGCGGATGTTTAATATGTGTTTGTTGTATAATAAAAGATATTTCTATATACAGTATTTTAATACAAGTGTTTTTATAGAGGAAAAAATTTTGAATATTTAATCATTTCATTTTTGAAGGAAATATAAACAAACAATAAACCAAGAAAAATGATATTGAATTTGAAGCATTGTTTATTGTATGATTATATATATACGATATATTGATATGATATTGAATTTGAAAGAAATATAAACAAACAATAACAAGAGAAAAATGATATTGAATTTGGAGTTTTATTGTATGATTATATATACGATGTATTGCATGTTAATGATTATTTATCAATAATTATTTTTAATATGTGATTTATAAACAAAAGTCGGCAACGTCAGGTACTACAGCTAGTATATATATAAAATAATATATATTAAATATACTTTTAACTATAATAATAGTATTAATAGTTATATAATAACAATATTTATTATATAACTATATATATATATATAAAGTATAGAAGATCGAGCAAATCGACAGAATTCTAATAGAGAAAGAAAGATAAAGAAGTGAACATTCGAAAAGACACATATTTCAAATAGAAAACGTATCTGTACGGGAAAGATTTTCAGAATACATTGAAGAAAATCCTGATCTAAAAGGTTATAATTTAAGAGAAAGAGAAACTTAAGTAATACACCGTGAATTGCCCGAGCAACGCCGGGCACGGGTATGCTAGTTGTATGATATATACGATATATTGCATGTTAATGATTATTTTTCAATAATTATTTTTAATATGTGATTTATAAACAAAAGTCGGCAACACCAGGTACTACAGCTAGTTTTCCTATACAGTACAGTAGCTTCAATTTTTAACTGAAATATTAGATCTTCGATTTACTGAAACTTTACAGTTTGAAGTTTATAGCTAATGTTTTCAAATTAAGAACTTAATGTTCATAGGCTATATGCACACAATGATTACTTAGATGCAAATATCATTCCATACAGTATATTGTATCCAATGATCTTAATTGTATCTCATTTGTCTGTCAACATCAAAGTTATAAATGTCAAAAATTGAATTCTGTTTTTTGACAGAATATGCTAATGTCTTAAATGACAGTTCATACAACTGCAGATTTAAAAAAATTTAATTTTTTATAATTTAATAAAATTACACTTTTAATTATGAGTGTCATTTTTATGGATGAAAAACGGATTCAATAAAATTAAAGAAAAACAAAGAAATTTGTTTGAAAGAAAAAATATTACCATACTTTAAAACTACAGGGTGGCCATAATTAAAGAGGAGATGTTTAGAGCCCGAGAGCCAAGAATCTGTCGGGCCAAACTCAACCAAATTTGCTGTACATACTTTCTAGACTGGGAATTCGATTTCGATAAAGAAAATAAATATAGAGTTGGTTAATAAGCCCGGTGCAGTTTTTGCAGACATGTGGCTGTAGGCATTGCGAAATATAGCGATCTAAATTTATGGATTGACTGTCAATACTAGCCACTGAAGTGGTGGAGTTACATAGCTTACGTGGTATAATAGTACATATTGGGGTACTTCACTGTTTTTATTAATTATTTAGATCTAGTCATCATATTTACTAATATAAATGGGATACATCTGGCCACCAAAACAAAGTCAATTTGCTATATCATCGATTTTACGACGTTGCTGGTGGGCAGGACCGGCCGTAGGATAGGCTAGGTAGGCGACTGCCTACAGTGGCAAAATTTAGGAGCGGCAAAACTGCCTGAACTAAAGCGGAAAAAAATAAACACAACCTATAGGGGCGGCATTTTTAGGTTTGCCTACGGCGGCAAAAACGCTAGGGCCGGCCCTGTGGTGGGGTAAACTAATATAACGGGACAGCTTCATTCATTGCTAGTATTGAGCAGTCTATCCTTATACTGTATTTAAATCGTTGGTGAAATATAAATAACTTTAGTTCAATACCCTAGAGATCTTTCATCCATTTGACAGAGGACATTTCAAGCTTACTTTTCCAAGAAATTGTGTGCAAATTGATTAAGTATTTTTTATTGTGTGTCAATTTAAAAATTGAAAATCAAAACGAGCATTTTCGACATATTTTGTTGATTTATTTTAAAAAAGGGAAAAATGCCACGCAAGCACGTAAAAAGATTTGCGATGTATATGGTGAAGATGCTTTATTGGAACGTGTGTGTCAAAAGCGGTTTGTCAAATTTCGTTCTGATGATTTCAACATTAAAGATGCACCACGATCAGGAGGACCAGTGGAGATCGATAACGACAAATAAACGATAATAATAAGTCGTGTAGTGACGATTTTGATCGACTAGCTCAGACGATCAAAATCGTAACTACACGACACGAGATATTACATAATTCTAAGCATATCAAAATCGAGCATGGAAAATCATTTAAAAGCACTTTGATACGTGAGTAAACTCGATGACTGGGTACCACACCAACTTAAAGAAGTTCATTTGGTTAAACGCATTACCATATGTGATTCACTTTTGAAATGTGAGGAAAACGATCCATTTTTAAAAGTATAACAGACGTTGAAAAATGGATCGTCTACAATAACATCGAGCGGAAATATCGTGGAGCAAGCGTGATGAACCAGTCCAAAGACCTTCAAAAGCAGAGCTTCATCAAAGGAAGGTTATGTTGTCAATTTAGAGGGATTTTTTTTAATTTTGCATATTTTACGCCCCCTTTCCAATCAGGGAGATTACTAAGGGGCGGGCCTACGAACTGACTGGCCCAGTCAGTTCCAACCACGGGCTGCACCCACATCCGTGGAGGGGGACGGGGATCACTGGGCCGGGCCGGGCCCAGTACCCCGAAAAAATCCGGGGCTAGACTCGGGACGCGAACCCGGGTCCTCCTGCGTCGCACGCCGACAGCGTTACCATTCGGCCATCCGGCCGCCAATTTAGTGGGATTGGAAAAGCATCGTGTTTTTTTGAACTACTTTCAAGGAACGAAACAATTAATTTGAGTGTGTCGACAACTGGATAAATTAAGTAATAACATTCATAAAAAACGTTCAGAATTAGTGAATCGCAAAGGAATTGCCTTTCATCACAATAACGCCAGACCACATTCATCATTGGAGACTCGCCAAACGTTGTTACAGTTAGGATGGGATGTGTTACCACATCTCCTTATTCACCAGACCTTGCACCATCAAACCCACTTATTTCGCTTGCTTTAGAATTCTTTAAGAGGAAAAAAATCTTTGATTCCGATGACGATATCAAACGGTACCTGAAAAAGATAAGAATTTTTTTGAGCACGGAATTATAAAGTTGCCGGAAAGATGGCAAAAAAGTAGTGAATCAAAATGATCAATGCATTCTTGAATAAAGTTGTTGTTTAATATCAAAAAGTTTTGTGTTATTTACTTAGAAAAAACCGCACGGACTTATTGGTCAATCCAATATTTCCGAAATGCGCCACTAGGGAGAAAGTGCCGCAATATGAGGATTAAGAAGACGTAATAAAGAAAACAAAAGATCACAGTTGACAATAGTTTTTATTCTGACTCAATTACAAATACAGTTCAATATGTTGCCCTTGCACATTTTCCAAAAACTGTATTCTATGAACCGTATTTTCCACTGCGGAACGCAGCAAATTTCCACTGATTTGCCTCATGTGAAGCGTTATTCGGGCCTTCAAAGTTGCTAAACTGTCCACATATCCTTGATAAATTAAGTTTTTAAATACCCTACAACCAAAAGTCACATGGAGTCAGATCAGGCGAACGGGCTGGCAACTTCGTAGGGAATACTCGAATAATTATTCGGTCTTCAGTGAAAAGATGTCGCAGGACTCGCTGCACTATCAATCCTATGTGAGGGGGCACTCCATTCTGCATAAACAAGTTCATATCGAGACATCCCGTTGTTAAAGAGTTATGGAATAACGAAATTGAGCAAATTTGTCAATATTTTCCTGCAGTGACAGAAAAAGTCGCACACTGGCCCTGTTGGTTTGGATTCTTTGAAAAAGTACGGACCAATTATGTACAAAGCAATAAAGCAACACCATACTGTGACTTTCAGTGGATTCAAGAAATCAGCTCAAATGCATAAGAGTTTTCAATTAGCCAAAAATCCGACAACTGTGTGTATTGACAAAGTCATTGAGATAAAATTGCGCCTTATCACTCCATAGGATGTTCCAAGGCCATGCATTGTCCATTTCAATCCGAACTAAGAATAAATGAGAAAAGTACAAGCGAGTTTCCGGATCATTCGGAATCAATTGTTAGACTTGGGTCATTTTTAAGGGAAAAATTTCAACATTTTGAACAAGCTTTTCTACACAATTGAATATGACATATCCAATGATATATGACATATTGCCTGAGCATTGCTACATCCGTGTGCAGCATCGTAGCTTTATTATCCGTCCATGAAAGCCGCACCTAGTTAAAATGGATGGTCCAAACTCGAAAGAGAGAGTTGCAGACTGTATAATGACGGGTGGGAACGGTTTAGGTTTCGATTTACTTTTCTTTGCATATTTCTGTTATTTGTCATCTTAGTGTTTTCTCTTACCTTTTTCTATTTGTGATGGCTAGCACAAGTGTATCTTGCGTTTGAAAAAATCCATGTGCGAAGCTTCCCTATTTTGTCACTGGATTCGTTCAGTTAGCGCACGCTTACTTGCGTCGATGGTCGCGACTAAGCTAACGGACAGTAGTAGTGTAATAGAGCCGGAACGCATGACGGTACAGTTTGTTAGAATATATTACATCTGTTATGATATATTTGAGATTAACTGAATTGCATGTAATTTTTTTTTGCATATTTTACGCCCCTTTCCAATCAGGGAAATTATTAAAGGGCAGGGCAAGATGAGATTAACTGAATTGCATGTAATTTTTTTTTGCATATTTTACGCCCCTTTCCAATCAGTGAAATTATTAAAGGGCAGGGCCAGATCCAACCACGGGCTGCACCCACACCCGTGGAAGGAGGCCGGATGGTGAAGGACGGGGATCGCCGGGTCGGGCCTAGCACCCCGAAAAAACTTTTCAGGAGTTACCAGAGGTTCCTTCTGCGTGGCACGCCGACAGCGTTACCACTCGGCCATCGGGCCGCCAATTGCATGTAATTAATGTTATTAAGTTCATAATTTCAAATTAAAAAATAAAACGTCAATAATATCTTATTTTAAATGAAAGTTTTCAATCAACAATACAATATACACATAGGGATTTATTAGAGTACAATGAAATATGTATGCATACATACAGTGTGTCCCGACATAGGAGTTTACTGTTTGAACTTTAATAACTCGAACAAAAATATGATTTTTTTAAGTCACAAAGATGTTCAAAACATTACTGATGATGTTCTAATGTGGAAGATGTTCAAAATGTCCTCTATCGGCAGCAATATATCGTCTGCAACGCTGTGGAACAGATCGACAAACATGTGATATGGTTTCCATAAGAATCGATTCACAGGCAGTCACAATCGCATTTTTCATGGCATCCAGCGTACGTGGTTTTGTGGCATAGACAGTATTCTTCAGAGTTCCCCACAGAAAAAAGTCTAACGGCGTTAGATCTGGAGATCTGGGTGGATAGTTGGTATAACTAATATAGTTGAACGAAAGATTTAGAGAGCTTACTCAAAAGTTAATCCCATCAAAGAATGAAGGAGGAAGTGACAAGGGGGAAGGAAAGCTTAGAAAGATTTAAAGGGTTCTGCCAGAAGAAAGTGTGGCAGACCACTAGAGGAAAAAAGGGTAGAAGCAACCAACAGTTTATTGAATTTTTCAATAATAAGATCACAGAATAATTTTTTGACAATTAATAACAATAGAATTTTAACAATAAATAAATTAATAATAAGTAGAATAATTAACAATTAAATAAATTAACAATAAATAAACTAACATAAACATGGACGTAACATAGAATTGATAAATAATTAACATTAAAATAATTTAACAATTTCAATTAATTATACAATAATTACAATAGAATTAATGTAATATATTATAAGAATAACACTAATAACAACAGGTAAACTAATCTAATATAACAAAAGATTACAATTTTTTTTGTATAACTTCTGTACAGTCTTTCTGTACAATAGTAGACGAAAATAAACAAAACCTAAACGAAGGACATACAGTATACATGCACAGTCTATCTCCCTTACTTCCATGATATCGATGGACATAACCTTTCAGGAAAGAATAATTTTTGCGTCAGATCTCGTATCTTTTCAACACCATATTATTTATCTACGGCAATAACTATATACTAAATAACTTTAATTTATTCTGTTCGTATTATTTTAATTTCGATTAAATAAGTCAGGATATGACTTGACGTCATGATTTACTCAGTTACGTCAACACTGAGCCGATTGGTGTAAGGGTGGAGATTTACTTTCTTGCCCGACTGTACGTACGCGAAAGTAGCCTACCAATAGTTTACCCCAGGGGTATTCAACCCGTCGATCGCGATCGACCGGTCGATCTCTTGTTTATTCCTTCCAAGTTGATTCCTCCTTACAAATTTAATTCAAACTGAAAACAATAACTTATTTATCATTATTTTGTATTAATTTTTAATTCACTTTAAGTATATTACAGTTGTTTATTATTTTTCGTTAAAATTGTCAAATCAATAATTTTTTTATCATTTGGAAATATACACATGAAAAATTTCCAATATTAACTGATAATGCGCAAAAAATTCTATCGTGTTTCGAATCGACATACTTGTCAGAATCCGCTTTATCAAATATGAAAATAAAAAAAAAATCAAGAAACCAAAGTACAAATCGATGATTGTTGCGATTGGCCACTTCTTCATATCAACCTGACTATGAAAATATTGCTAGCTCCACACAATGCCAAATTTCACATTAACTTTTTTTAATCAACCAGCATTTTCTGTAACTTATGAGATTGTAATCAATCTGTTGTTTTTTCTAATAGGGGCTACTTCCCAACAAAATCGAAAGAAGCAAATATTAACGCTTTGGAGGCAGGTACAAATTTTGTAAAAGATGATTGGAGTAGAGGAAAACATGCAGCTATTCTTTCTGTTGATTTTCGCGGTGCGTTCGACCACGCTTGCACCCTGCCATTTTAAATGCTTTAATCAAAGGAACTGTCCAAAAAATCTGTATAAGCTCTTGCAGAGCTACTTCACTGATAGGAAGATTAAACTAAAAACACCTAACTTGAAAATTACAAAGAACTGTAACCGTGGTTGTCCTCAGGGATCCAAATCGGGCCCTGGACTTTGGTGTCTTCTAATTGATGGATTGCTAAAACAAGACTTCTCTGACAATATTGTTGCCCAGCTTTTGCGAATGATACCATCCTTCTCTTAGAAAGACAGGCAAACCAAACTATCAAATCTGTTAATGATTGGGCTAAAGAAGCTGAACAAATAATTAACTTTAACAAAAGTAATATTATGATTCTAAGTTCCAACAAAATTCTTCAAAAAAGGATCAGTGTGGGTATTGATCAGGATAAAATCAAAAATGTCAATCAACTAAAGTATCTGGGGATTGTTTTAAACAGGAGACTGAAGTGGGATGATCATGTAAACTACATTACAGAAAAAGCTAATCAACTGACAAATACTCTCAAGTACATTGCTGCTAATCAATGGGGTACGGAACCGCGGATAACCAGAATCATCTATCAAGCAGCTATTGAACCTGTTATTTTATATGGTAGTTGTATCTGGGATCCTCTATTAAAAGGATTAATCTCAGGAATAAACTCTTAAGTGTTCAACGTAAGGCTGCACTTCGAATCTACCGTGCCTACCGGACGGTTTCTACTGATGCCAGCCTTGTCCTGGCTGGTCTTCTGCCAATTGACATTAAAATCAAAGAAAATGGAATGCTTCACAGATTAAAACAAAACTGGAATATTGACATTCAGCAAGGGAATGGAGAAGGTTATTTTCTGCATGATAATCTGAAAAACTTCCTTAGTGAACTGAAGAATAATCAGCTTCAACTTCTGGTCACCCATGATTGTCTGGGTCACCCAGGTAGATTCACAAAACCAGTCATCAGTTCTTACCATCCAGATTTCAATGGAATTACAGCTTTTACAGACGGATCCAAAACTTCTGATGACGTTGAGTCGGCTTTTGTTATCTTTGATAAAATCAACTGTGTGATTCATCAGGCCTATTTCCGACTACATACTAACTGTTCCATTATTCAAGCGGAATTGATTGCTATTTTTAGATGTTTAATTTTTCTTAGTATGGATAAAAGAGTGATAAATCTTCACATTCAAATTGTCACTGACAGCGCTGTCTCAATTGCACTGATTATAAGACCTAAGAGGAAGCAGCCTCTCAGCTTTAAAATAAATCAACTGCTTCTCAAGCCTGACCTAAACAATAAAATGAAATTCTTTTGGGTTCGATCTTACTCGGGGAACCCAGGAAACGATTTAGCCGACAAACTTGCTAGGAATGTTAAACATACTGTTAATAAGTTAACTGACAATGCCATACCTATTTCTGCTCTCAAGAGGAATCTTAGTAGGAATTCTATTCTTAATTGGCAAGAACAGTGGAATTGTAGTGAAAAGGGTAGACGAACCTTCTGTTTTTTCCCAAATATTAAAGAACGGCTTCGGAAAACCTTTTTCCAACGAAACTTTCATTTGACGCAGTTGTTAACGGGACATGGGAACTTTCGAGAATATTTGAACAGGTTTAATATTCGGGATACTAATTACTGCGATTGTGATAATGTTACGGTTCAAGATGTTAACCGTGTTATCTTCAACAGTCAGAAATTCGTTTCTGATCGGGTCCCACTGGAAAGGAAGGTTATTGCTGAGGGTGAAAACTGGCCTTGTAGTCTGGACACTTTTGTGAGGAACAAAAACATTTTATCAGTGTTTGAACATTTTGTCAAAACAACAGGTATCACGGATCATCTACTGAACAACTGCTGGAATCCTCTGTGGCCGTGGAAAAACCCCAATTCTTCTCTGTTTTTGTACAACTCTTTCCTGAAACCTCAACAACGGTTTTTTTCCTGCTTCATTCCAGCATGTAACCAACATGTACACTTTGTTTTTCTGTCAGCATGTATTCAACATGTATACCTTGTATTCTGTTTTGGCATTTTGTTGTTTTGTTTTTTATATATTTATGCTATTTTCGAATAAAGGTGTGCCGGCCACTTCTCCTATTTCCTCTAGTGCCTACCAAAGGAAGGTTATTGCTGAGGGTGAAAACTGGCCTTGTAGTCTGGACACTTTTGTGAGGAACGAAAACATTTTATCTGTGTTTGAACATTTTATTAAAACAATTGGTATCACGGACCATCTACTGAACAATTGATGGAATATTTTTCCTTTGTGGCCTTGGAAGAAAACCCACTTCTTCTCCGTTTGTGTACGTTTGTGTATATTTTTTTCCCCCTGCTTCATTCCAACATGTAACCAACATGTACACTTTCTTTTTCTTTCAGCATGTATTCAACATGTATACTTTGTATTCTGTTTTTGCCTTTTGATGTTTTATTTTTTGTATATTTATGTTATTTTGGAATAAATAGGTGACGGCCACTCTTCTGCTATTTCCCTTAGTGCCTACCCACTTCTCTGGTAGGAATCTTTAATCTTTCCTGAGCTCTCCTTTTTTCTTCTCGTTTCTCCTTCTTACTTCTAATCTTACCTGCAACCGCCAGGATGGTTAGGAATCTCCTGAGCTCTCCTTTCTTCTTCTCATTTCTCCTTCCTACTTCAAGGGACAAGCCATTAGGTTGTGCCCTCTAATCTCAACTGCAACCGCTAGAATGGCCGGGAACCCAAGCCTGGGATAATCTGGCATTTACCCCAGCCAATCCATAATCGCTGTCCAGCCCCACCGCCGCCAGGATGACCGGGAACCCAAGTCTGGGATAAGCCTGCTTTTACCCCGGCCATCCATCTAAGCGGCGGTCCCGCATCACCGCCGCCAGGATGGCTAGGAACCCAAGTCTGGTATAAGCCTACTTTAACCCCAGCCACTCATTTAAGCGGTGGTCCTGCCCCACCTCCGCCAGGATAGATAGGAACCCAAGTCTGGGATAAGCTGGCTTTTACCCCAGCCACCCATCTAAGCGGTTGCAGGTAAGATTAGAGGGCACTACCTAATGGCTTGTCCCTTAAAGTAGGAAGGAGAAATGAGAAGAAGAAAGGAGAGTTCAGGAAACATTAAAGATTCCTACAAGAGAAGTGGGAGGCATTAGGGGAAATAGGAGAAGAGTGGCCAACAACCGCACTACCTAATGGCTTGTCCCTTAAAGTAGGAAGGAGAAATGAGAAGAAGAAAGGAGAGCTCAGGAAACATTAAAGATTCCTACAAGAGAAGTGGGGAGGCATTAGGGGAAATAGGAGAAGAGTGGCCAACAATCATTTATTCAAAAATAATATAAATATACAAAATACAAAACAACAAAATTGCAAAAACAGAATACAAGTTATACATGTTGAATACATGCTGACAGAAAAACAAAGTGTACATGTTGGTTACATGCTGGAATGAAGCAGGAAAAAAAAACACCGTGGTTGATGTTTCAGGAAGGAGTTGTACACAAACAGAGAAGAATTGGGTTTTCTTCCAAGGCCACAAAGGAAAAATATTCCATCAATTGTTCAGTAGATGATCCGTGATGCCAGTTGTTTTGACAAAATGTTCAAACGCAGATAAACTGTTTTTGTTCCTCACAAAAGTGTACAGACTACAAAGCCAGTTTTCAACCTCACCAATAACCTTCCTTTCCAGTGGGACCCGATCAGAAACGAATTTCTGACAATTGAAGATAAGATGGATAACGTCTTGAACCGTAACATTATCACAATCGCAGTGCGGCGGTCCCGCCCTACGGCCGCAAGGATGGCTAGAAACCCAAGTCTGGGATAAGCGTCGTCCGGAAGGCCGCATGGTAAAGCTTTGGCTTACCACCCTGGAGGATCCGGGTTCAAATCCGGCTCCCACACCTAAACTTCGGCTTACCACCCTGGAGGATCCGGGTTCAAATCCGGGTCCCACACCTCCAATTTTTCAGGAGGGGTCCGGGCCCGGCCTGTTGAACCCCATCCTTCAACCATTCGGTTGACCCCATCATGGATGCTGGCCAGCCTGTGATGGGAGCTATAAATGGCCGCCGCCAGATCCAGAATATCCCATGAGGATATGGCGGCGAAATAAAACTAACTAATTAACTGGGATAAGCTGGATTTTACCCCAGCCAACCATATAACCGGCGGTGCCACCCCACCGCAGCCAGGATGGCTAGGAACCAAATTCTGGGATAATTCGGCTTTTTCCCCAGCCAATCATAAGCGGCGTTTCGCCCCACCGCCGCCGGGATGTCCGGGAACCGAAGTCTGGGATAAGCTGGCTTTTACCCCAGCTACACACATAAGCGGCAATCCGCCCCACCGCAGCCAGGAAGGCCGGGAACCCAAGTCTGGGATAAGCTAGCTTTTACTCCAGCCACCCATGTAAGCGGCGGTCCCGCCCCACCGCCGCCAGGATGGCTAACTTCTGAGTTTGCCTTTGTGATGTGTAAACGTGCTTTTCTCTCTCTCCTGACTTTGCTTTCTGTATGTAGAAATTTTGGAATAATTTTCGAAAATTTGGATTATGTGTTTGAATGGACCTTCAGTAGAAAACTTCCTCTGTGTGTGTGCTAACTCACTCCCTTCGGAGTTCCCCCGTCTTGTGGATGCAAGTGGATTCATTTTCCGAAGTTCCGGCTTTGTGTTGGTGCCATCATGTCTTCCATGATTTTCAACTCTTCAAATTGGATTACAGTGAGGTTATTGTGCTTCTACGTTTGTGGATTGTTGTGTGCTCAAAACAATTGGATATATTCAAGTTTTTACAAGCCTCGGATTGTTGAGTAAGTATTTTCTTTTGTCGCGCTTTGGTTGTGTGCTCGTTTGCTTCTTTCGGGTTGCACTCTTTTGACCTTGTGAACTTTCGTGTTGACCTTGTGCGTTTCAAATCATGTCTGACGAACCGGTGATGGACCAGGAGTCCCTTTTAAAGACAATGGATTTATTGCTTGAAAAATTTACTGCTACTGCGGACGGTGACAGACCGGAGGCGCATTTCTTGCGGGTTGTGTCTAATGGGGTTAAAACAATTTTTAAAAGCGTTCATAAGGATGGTAAAAGTCGAGTTCTAAAAGAGGATCGTAATAATATAAGAACAGCTGCTCTCGAAATTCACGCCGCTACTAGTGGTATTTATGGCATCTTGCAAGAATTGAGATCCAATTATAAAGAAAATAACACGGATTATGAAACTTATGCTGATAAGCTCCGTAACAACAAGGCGGTTGTTACAAAATTGAGTCGCACTACTAAACAGATTAAAAATAATGTAACAGCTAGTTATAATAAAGGAATGGAAGAACAGCCAATTATACTGGTTCCGAAAAAGAGTGACGACACCCCTTTAGTTAAAGTTGATGAAATTGCAAATGAAATAAAGAGTAATCTAGCTGAAGAGGAAGTCTTAACTTCCTTATATAAGCAAAACGAACAAATTAATCAGTCTGGCTCTTTTGAACAATTCAAGAAAGATAATAGAGTGTTGAGTAGTTTTAGAGGCAAGAAGACACCAGAGGACAGATGTAATATAATAATTTCTACTACAGCCAAATACAGACAGCTGCTTCTGATCAGTGGAACAGTTGCATTGGCTTGGACAACTGTTAAGATTGATGATTACTTGCCCCTAATAAGGTGCTTTAAATGCTGTGGATTTAACACAAATCTGACAATTGTGATGAGCGATTTAAATGTAGCCATTGCTGTGGGTGCTACAATTTTAAAGACTGCGATCATAAAAAGGAGTTCTCGTTTGTATAAACTGTGATAAAGCCAACAAAACACTTCCTCAGGACGCTCAGCTGGAAACTGATGATAACGCTTTTGCGTGGAGCTGCTGTCCGATTGCTATTAGAATGCGTATCAAGGCCGCCAAGAGGACTGAATATTAAAACTTTCACTGCTTTGTGGTTTTAACTGTCCTTTTCCTTGTCATGGATAATTGTTCTTATAATAATGACTCAAATCTGGACTCTTCTGCTAAAAACATTAGGTTACTCTCTCTTAATGCTCAACGCAGCAAGGCTAATCTCTAATGTTATGCAAATTGCTAACAACAGAGATGTGGATGTCATATTTTTGTGGATGTCATATTTTTGCAGGAGCCATAACTTATTGATATTAAAATCAAACTTTTAGGTAATTGAACTGTTTTTCGTCAACGTAACCCAAATAGGATCACTTGGACTGGAATTGCCGTAAGAAATAACGATCTTGATATCAGTTATATTCCACAATTGTCTTCTGATATCATCACAGTTGTCACTTTTTGCATTCAAAATAGTAATATTTACTTAATTTCTGCTTATTTCCCTCCAAGTGGTGACTTTTCTGACACATAACACAGCTTCATACAGTCGTGAGTCAAATCCAAAATAATGCGATGATTATCTTTGGTGATTTCAACGCAAAGAGTTATGACTGGCATAGCCCGGTGGAGGACTCTAAAGGAGCCCAACTCAGTGATCTGGCCTCTCAGTTTGATTTACACTCAATGAATTCCTGAAACTTGCCAACATTTATTGGACCAAACGGGAAAAGCTGGATTGATGTGTGTTTTGCTTCTGTTGACCTTGCTACTAACTTCTTATTCTGCTCTACATTAGATGAAAATAGCGTCAGCGATCATAACTTTCTCGAAGCTACTATTGACTTGGTTCCTCCTCCAAAATCTCTCTCTTTACTGAGTAAGCAAAAATTCACGGACTGGAATCTTTTTAGAGAAACTCTCAGTCAAATCTGGCTTCAACATGCTCATGTTGCCCAAGAACCAGTGGATATTGATGAATATGTTGAAATTCTTACGGAGTGTATGTTGACTGCCTTTAATGAAAGTACACACTATAAACCCATTTGTAAAAGAAACTGTCATTGGTGGAATGGTGAACTTTCTAGAAAGAAACACTTGGTCCGAAGACTTCACCGTTTTTACAGGAGAACCGATGAAACAGAGAAAACCACCAGAAAAGAGGCGTTTAGGGCAGAACAGCGGATTTACAAACAAATGATCATTAAAGCTAGAACGGACTCCTGGAGAAGGTTCTGCTCAAACATCAGTTATTCTAAACCTTGGAAAGGACCTTACGCTGTGTTATTCAATAAACGCAAACGAGTCTCTGTCCCTGATATGGTCACTAAGAACGACGGTTCTTTCCCCAATTCTGTTGCTGAGGCTGAAAATGAGATTTTTGATCATCTCTTTCCCTCTGACAACTGTGAAGATGACACAGAAAAACAAAAAGAATTAGGAATGACACGAAAATTCCTCCTTCTTCTTTTGACGACTCGTGCTTCACTTTTGTGGAGGTTGAGAAGATGGTTGATTCAATTAGTCTTAACACTGCTCCAGGATTAGACAATGTCACTGGTAGGATGGTGAAAAATACTTTTCAATCTATTCCTTCTTTGTCTTAGTAGGGGCTACTTCATGATTAAATGGAAAGAAGCTAATATTAAACTGATCAGAAAGTGCAATAATGAGGAAGATTTTTTTCCCAGAGCTTTTCGGCCATTTTCCCTGCATTCTAACCCGGGAAAGATATTGGATGGTTTACTTATCAATAGGATTAACTGGTTTGTTAAATGCCATGATCCACTTGATCAAAGACAATTTGCTTATCAGCCGGGTAAAAGCACTATTAACGCTTTGGAAGCAGTTACAAATTTTGTTAATTACGCTTGAATGAGAGGTGAACATGCAGCTATTCTTTCTGTTGATTTTCGTGATGCATTCGTCCACACTTGGCACCCTGCCATCTTAAATGCTTTACATCACAGGAACTGTCTAAAAAATCTGTATAAGATCTTGCAGAGCTATTTTACTGATAGGAAGATTAAACTCAAAACACCTAACTTGGAAATTACAAAGAACTGTAACCGTGGTTGTCCTCAGGGATCCAAATCGGGCCCTGGACTTTGGTGTCTTTTAATTGATGGATTGCTAAAACAAGACTTCTCTGACAATATTGTTGCCCAAGCTTTTGCGGATGATACCATCCTTCTCTTCTCAAACAAAAGCAGAGATCACTTAGAAAGACTGGCAAACCAAGCTATGAAATCTGTTAATGATTGTGCTAAAGAAGCTAAACAAATCATTAACTTTAACAAAAGTAATATTATGATTCTTAGTTTCAACAAAATTCTTCAAAAAAGGATCAGTATGGGTATTGATCAGGATAGAATAAAAATGTCAATCAACTAAAGTATCTGGGGATTGTTCTTTCATCCTGAAGATTGTTTATCCGGCCCTCGGCAGAAAATAATTGCCCACCCCTGATCTAAGCGGTGGTCCCGCCCCACCGCCGCCATGATGGCTAGGAACCCAAGTCTGGGATAAGCCTGCTTTTACCCCAGCCACCCATCTAAGCGGTGGTCCCGCCTCACCGCCGCCAGGATGGCTAGGAACCCAAGTCTGGGATAAGCCTGCTTTTACCCCAGCCACCCACCAAGGCGCCAATCCCGTCGGATCGACGCCAGGGTGGCCGGGAATCCAATTTTTATTCCACTTCTGTCTCCAGTTATCGCTATCACTTTATTATGGAAATTTAAAATGTTAATAATACACTTTGTGTCTTGAAAAGTCATTTTTTTATGTAGGTACAATAGATAGAAAGGAAGAATTTAATAGCAATAAGTACACAAAATATGAACTAAAATCTAGTTAAATATGCGACAGTTTGTTCATATAAACAAATGGTAGTTATAAAGAAAGAAATTTATGTAACATTTATTCTAGAATAAAAAATATGAAAACTAATACAACCCGAAAATCGTATACTTGGTGATTAAAAAGTATGAAATCAGTAAAATACGTTACATTGAGATTTCCATTTAATATTTTCAAAAATATGAATTTTATTAAATATGATATTATAATTTTTAATATTGGTATATTTTGTATTTTGTGATGTAAATGGTGATTTTTGTGATTTTTATAAATAAAATTTTTTGTAAATATCTAATGTCTTCTATGAATGATTAGTTTTTGTATATTATTGTCTTTTGAATCCTTTATTATAAACAATATTTACGTGTTAGTTTTTGTATTTGATAATCTTCTCATACCTTAATTCGTATATATAGCGTTTATCATATTTATGAACTACAGTTTGCAAATTATATAAAAATTGCTTTAAAAGTAATTTATTAAACTTACCGTGACGATTTGTGATTATGTGTACTCACCAATTAATGACTTTCAAAGTAATACAGTTTTACTCTACTCCTATCCGAGATAATGGGTAAAATGGACATAATTATCAAAAAAATTGAGTGGAAACATGTTGAAGTCTCGTATCTATTTTCTCTACCGCCATCAAAATATTAGCGCGGGCATAATTTTAATGAGATATATCTTAAGTATACCAGGGACCGAATATTTCTTTAATATTCAAATCGAAACACTATCAAACTGAAATTTTTATTTAGGTACATCGATTTTCGTGAAAATTGTAATTTTTTATCATCTCTCGTACTTGGGCCAGAGTGCCGTTCTGTTTGAGCCGCTCTCCCCCAAAGTATACCCGTTTTTTAAATAAATAGACAAGTAATCACAGTTATTTATTCGAATATAAATAATGTTGGGAAAACAAAGTTCATTCGTATTAAAAAATTTAAATTCTTTTGTATGACGAAGAGTAACATATATCTAAAGAATCTGACTTGTGTTTTTTTATATTGATAGAAAAGGAAACTTATTATACATAAAATAATTTTGTATACAGTTAAATCGCTACGAAACAAATTTATGTATTCGTTATGTATATATTTATCGATATATTCTTAAATTAAAGTGTAACTTATTCATAAACCAATATGTATCGTTTTGTTTTTAATTCAATTTAAAAATCCTTTTAAGATGATAAACAAACTTGAAAACCTTGTGGAATATGTAAATAATTTATGTATATTCAAATAAGAAAAATTATTTTGACTTTTTAAAGGATGTTTTATTCTGTATACGCATAAATTCGAGTATGTTTAAATTACAAAAACTAGAAATATAATTACGAATGTTTAATTTAATTAATTAATGATAAATGAAAAGTTAACTGCTCAAACACAAATTAAGTAAAAAATTTGCATAATAAAATAAAACAAAGAGTAATAAATAAATAAATAAAACATTCGACTGACACGAAGGAAATCTTCATTAATATCGATGATAAAAGCTTAAAGTCATAGCCAGTTTAGAACTAACCCAGTTTCGTTATAATTAATTACATTTTTTTGATTTTTT